>JAVTVY010029708.1:0-11980 GCA_036873755.1 Hanleya hanleyi | reverse complement strand
TTTACTGGATTTTCGTCCAATTGTCTCCATAGTACAATGGCCCATAGGGGACATCGACTTTTTAAAATAGTTTTATTACATTTTTTAATACTTTTCCTGATTTTCTTGTGTATTTTCTCAATTTTCCGCCTATTTTCTACAAACAGATTCTAGTTTATAACATAATTTCTTTGCATTTCTGTAATTTCTAGTAACGTTGTCGTAAATATCTGTATAATATATTCACCGAAAACCAAAGAAAACTCTTGGAAACCTTTACACCGCGGTGGAAACCTTTACACCGCGGTGGAAACCTTTACTCCGCGGTGGAAACCTTTACAATACGGTGTAAAGGTTTTCATCGCGGTGTAAATGTTTTCACCGCGGAGTAAACGTTTCCACCGCGGTGTAAAGGTTTTCTCGGCGGTGTAAAGGTTTTCACCGCGGTGTAAAGATTTCGAAGAGTTTTCTTTGATTTTCGGAGAATATATAATACAGATATTTATGACAACGTTACT
Source organism: Hanleya hanleyi (assembly GCA_036873755.1). Classification (NCBI taxonomy): domain Eukaryota; kingdom Metazoa; phylum Mollusca; class Polyplacophora; order Lepidopleurida; family Hanleyidae; genus Hanleya; species Hanleya hanleyi. The sequence continues at coordinate 11,483 of JAVTVY010029708.1, read as the reverse complement.
AGAATTTACAGAAATCTAAATAAATTATGTTATAAACTGGAATCTCTTTGTAGAAAATAGGCGGAAAATCGAGAAAATACACAAGAAAATCAGAAAAAGTATAAAAAATTTAAAAAAAACTATTTCAAAATGTTGATGTCCCCTATGGGCCATTGTACCATAGACCAATCAAAATCACGGATTTCTTTTTGAAAATTTGAATTAACCGATCAAATGCTTTAAAACTGGAATATGTCCCGTGGTGCACTGTTGTGTATATACAACTCCATTATCAGCCATCATATATCACATTATCTGTCTGTGCAAAAATGGCTAGACGTCCACAACAGTGAACTGGATGAAGAAAGTACCTTGATTTTTGGCATGACTGTTAAGGGACTGTTACCAGCAAGTTCTAAGCTGACCTACTTTTGATGAAAATTTGACCTACTTAGGTGACCTATAAACCTCGAAATTGACAAAAACATATTCTAATGCCTCCTAAGACACTGGCAATGCGCTTAATTAGGTCAATGTCAGTGTAACCTGATCTGATTGGGTCAAGGTCAATTGACCTATTTTCCGACCCAATTTCTGACCTAATTAGGTGACATAAAAACCTCGAAATTGGTGAAAACATGTCTCAATGCCCCTCCTACGACCACTTAAATCATATCAAACCCTACTTCGTAGGTCCTGTGACGTTTGTCACACTCCCATGTATTTAGTGTCTGTGCAAAAACTGGATATAGCTAGACGTCCACAACAGTGAACTGGATGAACAAAGTATACGGTTGTTTTGCTGGACTTCGGGTGTTGATGCCCGTTGACATCACGGACACATTCCATATATGCAAGAACGGTTAGAACACAATGCACAACTATGTTCTCATGCCACGGGGCGTTAGGTGATGAGAGTACTTAGAATCCTGGTCAAAGGTGCTTCACTTACAGTAAATGCCTTACCTGAGCAGCTTTGTCGTGTCACGTTTACTTTACAGTTCCATAGCTTGTTCCGTTAGAATGAACACTTTCAAACTTACAAGGTAAAGTGAATGGAATAGTATACGGTTCACTTAAACTCAGGGTGTTGTGTAAATTGAAATTTTCTATACAGTTAACACATTTTGTGATAGCATACCCCATTTACTTTCATCCGTAAATACCGGTATTTCGTTTTATAAATAAGATGGGCCTATATGAACAAATGAATAGATCGTTTCTCGATGAATTGATGGCTTTTCCACACTCGACATAAAATAATTTAGTTAGAACTGAATGTGAAACGTACAATGTAGCTGAGCGATATTTGAAAACCGGGTTCGGTAATATGCTGAAGTCGGGCTGCATGGGGATGAAGGGATAAATTACTCTGTCCGATTCTTCCCATCATAATGATTTGTCAGCAGTATTCAACCAAACACTCTCGCTCCCCATGACTTGTAAATGGTATTTCATGAGAATGGTTCTTTAAAGATTCATCAGAGTGTAGAACGTTGCTTGTGATGCTTTTTGTCAGCTTGCGTGGAAGGTGCATACTCCATGTAAGAATCACGAGACAATGCATACAATAGCTAAGTCTGAGGACAACAATGTTTCTAGACTTGAGCCTTTTCAGTTGCACGAAGACTCCGACAATAGCTTCCTACATGAAGTATCTACCGTTCGTCAACTTTCAGACACAAAAAGTTGATGGTAAAGCCCCCTAAATAATGCTCTTATATTGAAGTACGACTTAAAAAAATAGCATATCCCAAAATTCTTATATTTTTATCTTGTATTTTTTTTTATATCAATCATTTTCGTATGAAAGAAAGAATCTCATAAATAACATGGATTTCAATGACATTTTAGGGTTCAGTGAAAAATATGCACCCAACATGCCATCTTAGAAAAAAATTAACACGATGAGGATTCAATTGAAATTAGCCACACAAATGGGTCCTCCACCATGCAAATTTCTTGGAATATAGATAAGTGGCAAAATCGCATGATAAAAGGTAGGAGAAAACCAACCTGTAACCATTTGGGTCAACTGCACGCGGTAAGACTGACCCTGGGATCGTGTGTGTCCATTTTCAGCCTACTTTCGGCAACTGCAAGAGGGGAATTTCCAAAAATCAATACCACGTGACTTCGTCAGCCAATCAGCTAAAGTCTACGTACGTAACCCGTAACCCGCCATTTTCGAGTCATGTGATGTCCTACTTGTTCAAAATTACAGATTTACCACACCTCTTGGAAGATACGAAAGTTATTCATACCTATATATTTTGTAAGCCCAGGCAATATCTGTTTCCGAAGGGTATGAAAACCTGTAATTTATCAGATTTCTCGAGTCTGTTCTCCGCCGGATGGAGGCCGAACAGATATACGGTAAACTACCGGGGCGGATATCGCTTCGCGACAATGGAGACACACCATTCGCAAGCCATCAGTTCAGTTCAGTTCAGTTCAGTAGATAAATCCCTCCTCTATATAGGAGCACCTCCGTAGGAGTACATATTAATATACAATCAATTGGAACCACTCAACATTTATAGCTCAACTATCGTGCTGTGAAGTGAACATTTATACAATTCTACAATTGGACGAACTACTATCCTGAAAGTGCTGTGATAGTCTAACCATGCCCTTCAGGAGGTAAAAGCATTTTGGGAAAGGTATTGCGCCACTATTTCTAAGAACTCTAGATCTGGCGTTGAATGTATGTGGATATTGAAAAACTCAAAATGTCTTACTGAAGAACTTGATGCTAAAGGTCACATACCGTACAGACATGTATCCACATGGGATTTCTCGACTCTCTATACTACAATCCTCATCAGGACCTTATTGACCGTCTAAGTTCATTAATAGTATCTGTGTTCAAGAAAACTGATCGTAGATATATTAATGTCGGAAGCCATAAAGCATTCTTTAGCTCTACTACATACAAGAGATATCATTCATGGGATGTTTCTTTGTTTATAGAGTTGCTTGAATTTCTCATTAAAAATATCTGTGTGAAATTTGCCAACACAATATATCAGCAGCATATAGGTATTCCAATGGGTACTAATTGTGCACCCCTGTTGGCTGACCTGTATCTGTTCTCTTATGAATATGACTATATGCAGGCGCTTTCAAAAGCCGATCCATTCAAAGCCCGTTCCTTCTCATTCACCAAACGCTATATAGACGATCTTCTCGCTGTGGATAATCGCTATATAAATGACGCAGTGAAGGATATATATCCACCTTCACTGGATTTGAAGGAAACTACAGATAGCCCCTACAGGCACATCTTATTTAGATCTCTATCTCTATAAAAATGAAGCGGGCATTCTCTCTCGTCGACTTTATGACAAAAGAGATGATTACAATTTCGACATCGTAAACTATCCCTTTCTGGATAGTAATATTCCAGTGGGACCTGCATATGGCGTATACATATCTCGCTTAGTAGCATTTGCTAGATCCTGTGTTAAGTGTGATGATTTTAATCAACGTCACAAAACATTGTTGCGGAAACTTATAAAACAGGGCTATTCCACCAAGCGCCTCCACTCAAAGTTTCTCAAATTTGGCGATACATATCGCATGCTGATAGCAAAATACGAACGTAGCGTACAAGATCTATGGCGCTACGTTTCGTAACTTGTGTCTAATTCCGCTTAACCCGGGGCTAGGGGCCGTATGAACCCATGTACTTCAAGTTCCTCATGGTACTCATGAACAGTCACAATCAAAGCGTGACTGAGATACATCTTTTTTTTTAGATGACTCTATAACGAATATTATGGATTAAGAATACTGATCAGCGATACGGATTTGATATTTTTGGAACATCATGATGTCTTGCCGGCATCATTGAAAACTGTTTCTCTCTTGCAGGAAACAAGCCTATGTTTATGTATACTATGATTGTCTTTTTGAATTTGGTGCTAATACTGTTATATGGAATATGGAATAGGTCTTTGGATTATGGACGCGGATATTCTCTAATGGACGACGGCTGGATTATGAATGACGGACTAGACGCTTGTAATCCTAGCGGTGTATGCGATGTACTACTGTGAGTGGATTTATATAGCGGTCACTGAAAGACACCCAGGTACTTTATTCCCCAAGTGTCTCCGCTGGCGAAGGTCTAGCGTAGCATCTAGTTCCACCATCAGTCCATATTACCCTGGACACCGAATCAGTCCAGCGCCTTGTGAATAGGCGAGTTTATATGTAAGCAGTCACTGGCGAGGCGCGAACCCACGCCAGCTGTAGCACTCCGGGTCAGAGTCAAACACTCTAACTACTTCGGCCACGACACGCTCATCTTATGGATGGCGAAATGAGAAGAAAACCTCAAATCCAAAGTGAAAATCAAGTGAAAATTTGAGTTTACTTAAGATAGGATAAGTTTGATCAGTTGATGACAATTCTATGGGATATTCTATCATCATTATTCATTCTCAATTGATATAAATGCTCATTTTTCTTTAAATGTAGGTTTTGTTTGATATATCGGGTGACTTCCGGTAAACGAAAGGTAACGAAACCCCTTCGTAGTAGCCGTTTGATTTTCTATAGGCGATATGAGCGATCCTAGAACCAATACCTTCTAGGCCACGTTACATGATTCGACTGTTCCATGCAATTGTAATATTCAACATATCGGCCATCGTTCCAAGTTATGGCTCGTCTATCAAATCCGTGCAATGACGGATATCTTATAAGCCATATAACGATTATGATCCAGCTGATTCGGAAACATCCCGGAGCGCATCCGTGACCTCATGACCTTTCCGAATATGCCCATATTTGAGCAGAATAGGCCCCACGTATATTTCATCCCGTCTGCTTGTTTTGAATTCACATGTTTCGTATCCGTCTTTGTTTTGACTTGAGAGGCGCTCTCATGTGGTTTCCTTCCGGAACATCAAAAAGTTTTTCCTCCGGCTTTTCTCCGTATGAACTCGACCTTCGTCGAAATATACCGAGATCCCACGAAGGTAGCACAGGGGCTTGTTGATGGTCAGTTATCAATTATGATACTCTCCTCCTACTCCATTAATAGGAGGAGAGTATATTTATACATGACTATTAATATCATAATTGATAACTGACCATCAACAAGCTCCTGTGGAAGGTAACGTATCGGCCCGAACTGCCGTCCGTTCAATGGCTGTCATTTTAAGCTGACAGTTCCAGTAATAACTGTAAAGCCCGAACCTTCCTACAGGGTCTGTTTCGGAGTATACAGACCTGTATTACGAAGGATGGATATTGACATGCGTGGGTCAAGCTGATGAGGTGTCACTAACCAAAATACCATGGCCTGACATGCAGAGTTTCCAAGCAAAGTTGACCTGTAACAATAGGTTTGTACATATTTGTTTGTGTGTTTGTCATACACATATTTGCTCGCCATACACACGTCTGTGAGTGTGTGCGTTTGTCCTCTGGGGCCATTACGTGTCGAATTCATGTAAACAGTCCACACTGGGCATACATGAACAAATAGCTGAAATTAGAAGTTCGGGTGCATTTTGATGCTCTACAAAAGCATCCCCAGACGCAAGGTTTAAGGGACTGTGTGCTGTCAGTTGCATAGTCTCTATCACAGTGCTCTTCTGGCTGTAATATAACAAATGGACTCTCTCTAAACCCTTTCAATTGAAGTATTGCAATAACGAATGGACACTTCAAACTCTTCAATTCAAGTGTTGCATTTTGCGGTACCGGTAACGATTTGAGTGTCGTCCCTGGACACATTTTACAGTGATGGAGTCAAGTACCGCGGAAATAGTTTCGCAGTGTCGTGAGAGCTGCTGATTTTGTCACCATTTTTTCCTCAAACATCTTCCGAGTGAGTGTGAGTACGTCTGTCTGATTGGTTACCTAGATGAAATGGACACCTCCAATTCTGAATAAAACCGGTGTCCTGTTCCTGTAGGCTAAATTGTCCATGCTTTGGCGTACACAGACAGAAAAGGTGATTTCTATCACCAAAAATGGTGAGGACAACATCGCCATTAAATGGTGATGGATTAGAACCATCACCATATTCCATCATAACCACTAATGATGGGCTGGTACTCACCAATAAATGGTGATGCCACGAAATATACACTCAGTGCTCCTCACCATTTACTGGTGACGGCCACGCCCCCACCAATAAATGGTGATTAACTTATCTCTTCGCCATTTCCTATCACCAGTAATTGTTGAGGACAGGGCATCATCGCCGATAAATGGTGATGGGCCATTAATATTCCCCTGTCTGTGTATAAACCCACAAATAAATGGTGATGATTTGAAATCTACACTAAATGTTCCTCATCATTTATTGGTGATGTTCTTCACCATTTATTGGTGATGCTCAAGTCACATCACCATTAAAGGGTGATTAACTTACTTTATCACGTTTTTTCGTCATCAATAAATGGTGACGAACAGGCCTCATCATCAATAAATGGTGACGATCAGACCTCATCACCAATAAATGATGGACATGCAGGAACAGCCTGACTTTACTCAATTCTCCTAACTTTACTTTCGAATATTAAGGCAAAATTTATTCTTTTACGTCGATAATTTTAAGCTAGATTCCCAATACTCCGACAACCCCTGATTCCCCATATAATTGTGTTTAATCCTAAGACAAAAAATTTGCACCGGCATAGCTGCAGGTGCATTGATGCGTGATTCCCAGCATAATTATGTGGTTCGTACATTCCCTCTCCTGCCTATACCTACAGCATGGGGTAGATTTTTAATAAATGATACCAATGATACCTGAAGTTGTTAACGTATTTACACCAGTTAACAATAGTTAAATATCTGCCTCATGCTCCATTTATAGGCAGGCAGGAGAGAGAATGTATGAAGAACAAATTTATGCCTGGAGTCACTCGTCAATGCACCTGCAGCTGGTCCCGGGCAAATCTGTTGTCTAATGACGCACCACAATTATATCGGGAATCAGGCATTACACCCCTCCCCCCACCACTATTAATAACGGCCATGTCTGTCTAATAAACAGGGTTTCTTAAGTGCGGTCATTTTTATATTTGCACGCGGAAATGTTATCGAACAACGCCGAGCAAAAGCCGTCACTGGCCGTGGATTAGCCTGACAATGTTTGTGGAACAATATTATAATAACAAACTCATTTTCTATAAATACGCTTTAAAATTATAGAATTCACACGACACCTGAGACCTCTCGTGATATATGGTTCTTTAAAAAAGGCTGAGATTGGCGATTGGACCCATAAACAATTTCCCGACAGCTTATTAGTCTTAACACGTTCTACAAGGACGCGTAAATTATTATTGGCTACGCCGGGTACCTTTAACATTGTGTCTTATGGAAAAGGCTTGAAATGTGCATGAATGCTGTGATGTAAATATGGAAATGGACGCAAATACCACGTGACAATCCGCCCCCAGACTATGTGGTGTTTCTCTGGAAGCATATCTGACCACAGGGGCTCGTTACCATTGTTAAACTTGGTTAATTATGTTAAGGGGGGGGTCAAGGTCGTGATGAAAAGTAATTTTCGACTCCGCCAAATCATCTGTCATAATTAACCAATTAACAACGGTAACGATCCTCTGTGTGTCTAACCGATTTGAGAATCCTAACTAGTCTCCTAGATATGCGAATAGTTTCAGAATCTTAGTCTTTCTCGGGTGCATATCCAGTTGATATTAGAGTATTCCAGACCGAGCGTTTTTCGTAACCCAGAGCCCTTGATATAGACCGACATACTGTTTAAAGCTGAATTAGTAGTTGCCGCAGCTCTTAATATTCTTATGCATGTACATGGGAACGTATTTTTCCATCGCTCATGATTATTTCGAAAACTATAAGTTGCCAAAACTTGAATTACTGTAAACATATCAACCATGTGTTATGGAATGAGATATCGGTATCTATATCAAGCCTATTTGTCTAATTTTTGCAAGTTTCCCCATAGATAAGCAGCGGGAAACGGCTATATCGGGAACTCCGGCTTGAGAAATGTTGTCTTAATTAAACGGCATTTAATCACCAAGGAGAAGTGACTGTGTTCCTCAAGTATGTCCCTAAGGATATCAACATGATAAGTTAATTGGTTCTTAGAACAGGTAAACTATGAACATGCGGCTGAAAAACTACGAAGCCCCGTTAGTGCCACAGTTAATAAAAATTGAGAACCAGTAATGGGTTATAACGAATTACGCTCAAATCAGCTAGAACGATTTACTCTTCCGTTGTAACGAACTAATCAGTTGTAACGCATTATGTAATACGTTATAGGGAATTACTAATCCATTATAACAGATCATGTAATCCGTTATAACGAATTACTAGTCCGTTATAACGGATTACGGTGATCCGTTTATAACGGATTAATAGTTCTCAGAAAATCAGAAAAAGTATAAAAAGTAATCAAATGCTTTAAAACTGGAATATGTCCCGAGATGCACTGTTGTGTTCATACAACTCCATTATCAGCCATCATATATTGAGTGTCTGTGCACAAATGGCTAGACGTCCACAACAGTGAACTGGCTGAACAAAGTATACCGGTGTTTTGCTGGACTTCGGGTGTTGATGCAACCTCCGAACAGCGCATGTCAGCTGAACGACTATCGTCTGGCTACAAGCCCTGCCCGCAATTGAAATATCGTTAACACGCTCTCAGCGTAGAGATTACTCCGCCAATACAAACCTCCTTCTATCACCGTAATAACCTCATTAATTCATTAACAAAATATCTCCGAGAATGTGTTCATTAATAACCTACACTGTTTTCACTGCTAACGAGTTGATTTTTGTGTTTCGCATTGTTTCGCATGAATATAGTCCATGCGTATGGACTGCCGAGTGTGTGATGCAATGGATAGTATTACTGACGGTGTAGGGGTGAAGGCTTGTCAGGCGATCACATGTCGACTGTATCACAGTATTAATTACGCAAATCAAAGCGCCTTATTAATTGTCTTAGATATGCTAAAGGTGCATGTTGTTATGACAGCCTTTCTGTCCTGTCAGGTCAGTTAGCGAATAAAACAATGTACCTGCTGTGTGTCACTCACTAGCCTCTCCCCTCCCCCTACATCGGTGTGCTGTTTGGAAGGTCCCCTTTTCAAATCGAGAATTGACCAATCGAAACATCAGTTTCGCCAGTAGACTGTTTCATCCAGCTCCGGAGACCACATTCGACTGCGGTCAGGGGTGTATTACCCCTGTTATGAGGACGGTGTTGATGTCCGTCTCCAACTGTTAGAGCGCAATGCACAACTATGTTCTCATGCCACGGGGCGTTAGGTGATGAGAGTACTTAGTATCCTGGTCAAAGGTGCTTCACTCAGAGTAAATTCTTTATCTGAGTAGCTTTGTCGTATCACGTTTACTTTACAGTTCCAAAGATTGTTCCGTCAGAATGAACACATTCAATGAATAGTATACGGTTCACTTAAACTCACGGTGTTGTGTAAATTGAAATTTTCTATACAGTTAACACATTTTGTGATAGCATACCCCATTTATTTTCATCCGTAAATACCGGTACTTCGTTTATAAATAAGATGGGCCTATATGAACAAATGAATAGATCGTTTCTCGATGAATAGATGGCTTTTCCACACTCGACATAACTCGAATAATTTAGTTAGATTTGAACATCTAACTGAATGTGAAACGTACAATGTAGCTGAGATATCTCCCGTTTGAAAACCGGATTCGGTAATATGATGAAGACTGGCTGCATGCATGGGGATGAAGGGATAAATTACTCTGTCCGATTCTTTCCATCATAATGATTTGTCAGCAGTATTCAGCCAAACACTCTCTCTTCCCATGACTTGTATGGTATTTCATGAGAATGGTTCTTTAAAGATTCATCAGAGTGTAGAACGTTGCTTGTGGTGCTTTTTGTCAGCTTGCGTGGAAGGTGCATACTCCATGTAAGAATCACGAGACAATGCATACAATAGCTAAGTCTGAGGACAACAATGTGTCTAGACTTGAGCCTTTTCAGTTACACAAAGACTCCGACAATAGCTTCCTACATGAAGTATCTACCGTTCGTCAACTTTCAGACACAAAAAGTTGATGGTAAAGCCCCCTAAATAATGCTCTTATATTGAAGTACGACTTAAAAAAATAGCATATCCAAAAATTCTTATATTTTTACCTTGTATTTTTTTTATATCAATCATTTTCGTATGAAAGAAAGAATCTCATAAATAACATGGATTTCAATGACATTTTAGGGTTCAGTGAAAAATATGCACCCAACATGCCATCTTAGAAAAAAAGTAACACGATGCGGATTCAATTTCTTTGTTTATATTTTTATTGCAGGTATATTACTGATTGAAATTATCCACACAAATGGGTCCTCCACCATGCAAATTTCTTGCAATATAGATAAGTGGCAAAATCGCATGATAAAAGGTAGGAGAAAACCAACCTGTAACCATTTGGGTCAACTGTACGCGGTAAGACTGACCCTGGGATCGTGTGTGTCCATTTTCAGCCTACTTTCGGCAACTGCAAGAGGGGAATTTTCAAAAATCAATACCACGTGACTTCGTCAGCCAATCAGCTAAAGTCTACGTACGTAACCCGTAACCCGCCATTTTCGAGTCATGTGATGTCCTACTTGTTCAAAATTACAGATTTACCACACCTCTTGGAAGATACGAAAGTTATTCATACCTATATATTTTGTAAGCCCAGGCAATATCTGTTTCCGAAGGGTATGAAAACCTGTAATTTATCGATTTCTCGAGTCTGTTCTCCGCCGGATGGAGGCCGAACAGATATACGGTAAACTACCGGGGCGGATACTGTAAGCTTCGCGACAATGGAGACACACCATTCGCAAGCCATCAGTTCAGTTCAGTTCAGTTCAGTAGGTAAATCCCTCCTCTATATAGGAGCACCTCCGTAGGAGTACATATTAATATACAATCAATTGGAACCACTCAACATTTATAGCTCAACTATCGTGCTGTAAAGTGAACATTTATACAATTCTACAATTGGACGAACTACTATCCTGAAAGTGCTGTGATAGTCTAACCATGCCGTTCAGGAGGTAAAAACATCTTGGGAAAGGTATTGCGCCACTATTTCTAAAAACTAGAAATGTATGTGGATATTGAAAACTCAAAATGTCTTACTGAAGAACTTGATGCTAAAGGTCACATACCGTACAGACATGTATCCACATGGGATTTCTCGACTCTCTATACTACAATCCCTCATCAGGACCTTATTGACCGTCTAAGTTCATTAATAGCATCTGTGTTCAAGAAAACTGATCGTAGATATATTAATGTCGGAAGCCATAAAGCATTCTTTAGCTCGACTACATACAAAAGATATCATTCATGGGATGTTTCTTTGTTTATAGAGTTGCTTGAATTTCTCATTAAAAATATCTATGTGAAATTTGGTAACACAATATATCAGCAGCATATAGGTATTCCAATGGGTACTAATTGTGCACCCCTGTTGGCTGACCT
>JAVTVY010029707.1:0-12436 GCA_036873755.1 Hanleya hanleyi | reverse complement strand
AGTGTGTAGTTCCAGGTTAAAGTACAAGAAGGTCAGTTTTTCAGGGGCGAACTGAACCTGTTTAACCTGGAACGTAATGGGACTAAACTATAGTTCATTGTTACCTACAGATGTGACATAAAGACGGAGCTTGTTGATTCATATTTCATTCAATCATCAATGTTTGGCAATATTATCTAATTGGAATAATCAGTATCGATGAAAATGCTGAGCAACTCGTGAATTTCATACACATGAGGCCCTTTAGGGAATCCTAGACGATAGATCCGAAATAGGTGTTTTTTATCAAAGTTTGTGTATTCCACCTGAGATATGGTGTTCTAAATCCACGGCGATCGTAATTTTGCAGTTAATTTTTATTTCGTCCCGTTAGAGGATGCTGAGAAGGGAAATGCTAGATATCACAGTGGTATAATTACTAAAAATAACTCGAAAAACACCCCCCCCTCCACAAGCTCGCAAGTCCGGGCGGGAGGGAGGATCATTATGTTCGCAGTTTGCTCTAATTATATGAAACAGATGAATATGGATGAAGATTTCAGTCGGAGACAATTTTATGTTGACTAAAATTTGATTCCTCGACCAGCTTTGTGCTATAAATTTACTTAGATCTGCAGGCTAAAATTTCACAAATTCGTTTCTATTTTAGCTCTCCGCGTCCTGCAAATCACCTTTGACTGATGCGAAGTTATTTCCCTTGATATGCCTATCATTACATCATTTTCTTTCTTAATTGTCCTATAGGACGTGGTACACATATATGGGGAATTGTGCCCAGATTACTCCCTAACTTTATCTGAAATATGTTTTAGCGCATTAGGACTTATATAGTGTAGATGTCAAATTTCACTGATTGCAAAGATGAGAGGTAGGTTACAGAATTAGCTGCAAAATATTTATTCTTTGGAGTTTGGCTATAATATTACCCTCAGTACTTCTTCAGATATTGACCTATCTGTGGTGTCAAGAGTTTCAAAATTTTCCTTCCTTTAGGTTAAAACGAACTAAATGACGTCACTTCCGCCAAAGGTGGATGTTCGTGGTAAGCATATCCTGCATTAAATGCTCAGTTGTGTTATTACTGGATAATATCATAACTAACTTTTATTGTGTTTCGCTAACTTAGTAAGTGTCGATTAATTTCTGAAAAAATTGTGACAGTCCTGAGCCTGTGTTCTTTTCAGGGCACAATCAAACGACGATACCCACGTGACCAGCTCAGACGGTTGAAAACGGCTCGTCTCAGAAGGCAGTTTATGTTATCAAAAATCAATTGGACATGAGTGTGGTTTGGTACATACCACGTGAAGTGGGAGGAGTGGTAATCAACAACATCAGTGTGTAGTTCCAGGTTAAAGTACAAGAAGGTCAGTTTTTCAGGGGCGAACTGAACCTGTTTAACCTGGAACGTAATGGAACTAAACTATAGTGCATTGTTACCTACAGATGTGACATAAAGACGGAGCTTGCTGATTCATATTTCATTCAATCATCAATGTTTGGCAATATTATCTAATTGGAATAATCAGTATCGATGAAAATGCTGAGCAACTCGTGAATTTCATACACATGAGGCCCTTTAGGGAAATCGTAGACGATAGACCCGAAATAGGTGTGTTTTTATCAAAGTTTGTGTATTCCACCTGAGATATGGTGTTCTAAATCCACGGCGATCGTAATTTTGCAGTTAATTTTTATTTCGTCCCGTTAGAGGATGCTGAGAAGGAAAATGCTAGATATCACAGTGGTATAATTACTAAAAATAACTCGAAAAAACGCCCCCCCCCCCCCTCCCCTCCACAAGCTCGCAAATCCGGGCGGGAGGGAGGGTCATTATGTTCCGCAGTTTGCTCTAATTATATGAAACAGATGAATATGGACAAAGATTTCAGTCGGAGACAATTTTATGTTAAATTTGCACCGATCTCCCGACCAGTCAGCAAATTTACCTAGATTCGCAGGCTAAAATTTCACAAATTCGCTTCTATTTTAGCTCACATCTACAAATCACATTTGACTGATGGCGTTATTTCTTGGATATGCCTGAAGTGATTACATCACTTTCTTTCTAACTGTCATATAGACGTGATACACATATATGGGGAATTGTGCCCAAATTACTCCCTAACTTAACCAGAAAGATGTTTTAGCGCATTAGGACTTATATAGTGTAGATGTCAAATTTCACTGATTCCAAAGATTACAGAATTAGCTGCAAAATATTTATTCTTTGGAGCTTGGCTATAATATTACCCTCAGCACTTCTTCAGATATTGACCTATCTGTGATGTCAAGAGTTTCAAAATTTTCCTTCCTTTAGGTTAAAACGAACTAAATGACGTCACTTCCGCCAAAGGTGGATGTTCGTGGTAGGCATATCCCGCATTAAATGCTCAGTTGTGTTATTACTGGATAATATCATAACTAACTTTTATTGTGTTTCGCTAACTTAGTAAGTGTCGATTAATTTCTGAAAAAATTGTGACAGTCCCGAACCTGTGTTCTTTTCAGGGCACAATCAAACGACGATACCCACGTGACCAGTTCAGACGGTTGAAAACGGCTCGTCTCAGAAGGCAGTTTACGTTATCAAAAATCAATTGGACATGAGTGTGGTTTGGTACATACCACGTGAAGTGGGAGGAGTGGTAATCAAAAACATCAGTGTGTAGTTCCGAGCTAAAGTTCAAGAAGGTCAGTTTTTCAGCGGCGAACTGAACCTGTTTAACCTGGAACGTAATGGGACAAAACTTTAGTTCATTGTTACCTATAGATGTGACATAAAGACGGAGCTTGCTGATTCATATTTCATTCAGTCATCAATGTTTGGCAATATTATCTAATTGGAATAATCAGTATCGATGAAAATGCTGAGCAACTCGTGAGTTTCATACACATGGGGCCCTTTAGGGGAATCCTAGACGATAGACCCGAAATAGTTGTTTTTTATCAAAGTTTGTGTATTTCACCCGAGATATGGTGTTTATATCCACGGCGATCGTAATTTTGCAGTTAATTTTTATCTCGTCCCGTTAGAGGATGCTGAGAAGGGAAGTGCTAGATATCACAGTGGTATAATTACTAAAAATAACTCGAAAAACACCCCCCCCCCCTCCACAAGCTCGCAATTCGGGGCGGGAGGGAGGGTCATTAGGTTTCGCAGTTTGCTCTAATTATATGAAACAGATGAATATGGACAAAGATTTCAGTCGGAGACAATTTTACGTGAAATTTGCAACTGATCTCCCGACCAGTCAGCAAATTTACTCAAATTCTCAGGCTGAAATTTCACAAATTCGCTTCTATTTTAGCTCTCCGCGATCTACAAATCACATTTGACTGATGGCGTTATTTCCCTTGATATGCCTGCGATTACATCACTTTCTTTCTTAACTGTCATATAGGACGTGATACACATATATGGGGAATTGTGCCCAAATTACTCCCTAACTTAACCAGAAAGATGTTTTAGCGCATTAGGACTTATATAGTGTAGATGTCAAATTTCACTGATTGCAAAGATGGGGGGTGGGTTACAGAATTAGCTGCAAAATATTTATTCTTTGGAGCTTGGCTAAAATATTACCCTCAGTACTTCTTCAGATATTAACCTATCTGTGGTGTCAAGAGTTTCAAAATTTTCATTCCTTTAGGTTAAAACGAACTAAATGACGTAACTTCCGCCAAAGGTGGATGTTCGTGGTAGGCATATCCCGCATTAAATGCTCAGTTGTGTTATTACTGGATAATATCATAACTAACTTTTATTGTGTTTCGCTAACTTAGTAAGTGTCGATTAATTTCTGAAAAAATTGTGACAGTCCCGAACCTGTGTTCTTTTCAGGGCACAATCAAACGGCGATACCCACGTGACCAGTTCAGACGGTTGAAAACGGCTCGTCTCAGAAGGCAGTTTACGTTATCAAAAATCAATTGGACATGAGTGTGGTTTGGTACATACCACGTGAAGTGGGAGGAGTGGTAATCAAAAACATCAGTGTGTAGTTCCGAGCTAAAGTTCAAGAAGGTCAGTTTTTCAGCGGCGAACTGAACCTGTTTAACCTGGAACGTAATGGGACAAAACTTTAGTTCATTGTTACCTATAGATGTGACATAAAGACGGAGCTTGCTGATTCATATTTCATTCAGTCATCAATGTTTGGCAATATTATCTAATTGGAATAATCAGTATCGATGAAAATGCTGAGCAACTCGTGAGTTTCATACACATGGGGCCCTTTAGGGGAATCCTAGACGATAGACCCGAAATAGTTGTTTTTTATCAAAGTTTGTGTATTTCACCCGAGATATGGTGTTCTATATCCACGGCGATCGTAATTTTGCAGTTAATTTTTATCTCGTCCCGTTAGAGGATGCTGAGAAGGGAAGTGCTAGATATCACAGTGGTATAATTACTAAAAATAACTCGAAAAACACCCCCCCCCCCCCTCCACAAGCTCGCAATTCGGGGCGGGAGGGAGGGTCATTAGGTTTCGCAGTTTGCTCTAATTATATGAAACAGATGAATATGGACAAAGATTTCAGTCGGAGACAATTTTACGTGAAATTTGCAACTGATCTCCCGACCAGTCAGCAAATTTACTCAAATTCTCAGGCTGAAATTTCACAAATTCGCTTCTATTTTAGCTCTCCGCGATCTACAAATCACATTTGACTGATGGCGTTATTTCCCTTGATATGCCTGCGATTACATCACTTTCTTTCTTAACTGTCATATAGGACGTGATACACATATATGGGGAATTGTGCCCAAATTACTCCCTAACTTAACCAGAAAGATGTTTTAGCGCATTAGGACTTATATAGTGTAGATGTCAAATTTCACTGATTGCAAAGATGGGGGGTGGGTTACAGAATTAGCTGCAAAATATTTATTCTTTGGAGCTTGGCTAAAATATTACCCTCAGTACTTCTTCAGATATTAACCTATCTGTGGTGTCAAGAGTTTCAAAATTTTCATTCCTTTAGGTTAAAACGAACTAAATGACGTAACTTCCGCCAAAGGTGGATGTTCGTGGTAGGCATATCCCGCATTAAATGCTCA
The DNA here is from genome assembly GCA_036873755.1 of Hanleya hanleyi. Classification (NCBI taxonomy): domain Eukaryota; kingdom Metazoa; phylum Mollusca; class Polyplacophora; order Lepidopleurida; family Hanleyidae; genus Hanleya; species Hanleya hanleyi. The sequence continues at coordinate 7,371 of JAVTVY010029707.1, read as the reverse complement.
GTTGTGTTATTACTGGATAATATCATAACTAACTTTTATTGTGTTTCGCTAACTTAGTAAGTGTCGATTAATTTCTGAAAAAATTGTGACAGTCCCGAACCTGTGTTCTTTTCAGGGCACAATCAAACGGCGATACCCACGTGACCAGTTCAGACGGTTGAAAACGGCTCGTCTCAGAAGGCAGTTTACGTTATCAAAAATCAATTGGACATGAGTGTGGTTTGGTACATACCACGTGAAGTGGGAGGAGTGGTAATCAAAAACATCAGTGTGTAGTTCCGAGCTAAAGTTCAAGAAGGTCAGTTTTTCAGCGGCGAACTGAACCTGTTTAACCTGGAACGTAATGGGACAAAACTTTAGTTCATTGTTACCTATAGATGTGACATAAAGACGGAGCTTGCTGATTCATATTTCATTCAGTCATCAATGTTTGGCAATATTATCTAATTGGAATAATCAGTATCGATGAAAATGCTGAGCAACTCGTGAGTTTCATACACATGGGGCCCTTTAGGGGAATCCTAGACGATAGACCCGAAATAGTTGTTTTTTATCAAAGTTTGTGTATTTCACCCGAGATATGGTGTTTATATCCACGGCGATCGTAATTTTGCAGTTAATTTTTATCTCGTCCCGTTAGAGGATGCTGAGAAGGGAAGTGCTAGATATCACAGTGGTATAATTACTAAAAATAACTCGAAAAACACCCCCCCCCCCCTCCACAAGCTCGCAATTCGGGGCGGGAGGGAGGGTCATTAGGTTTCGCAGTTTGCTCTAATTATATGAAACAGATGAATATGGACAAAGATTTCAGTCGGAGACAATTTTACGTGAAATTTGCAACTGATCTCCCGACCAGTCAGCAAATTTACTCAAATTCTCAGGCTGAAATTTCACAAATTCGCTTCTATTTTAGCTCTCCGCGATCTACAAATCACATTTGACTGATGGCGTTATTTCCCTTGATATGCCTGCGATTACATCACTTTCTTTCTTAACTGTCATATAGGACGTGATACACATATATGGGGAATTGTGCCCAAATTACTCCCTAACTTAACCAGAAAGATGTTTTAACGCATTAGGACTTATATAGTGTAGATGTCAAATTTCACTGATTGCAAAGATGGGGGGTGGGTTACAGAATTAGCTGCAAAATATTTATTCTTTGGAGCTTGGCTAAAATATTACCCTCAGTACTTCTTCAGATATTAACCTATCTGTGGTGTCAAGAGTTTCAAAATTTTCATTCCTTTAGGTTAAAACGAACTAAATGACGTAACTTCCGCCAAAGGTGGATGTTCGTGGTAGGCATATCCCGCATTAAATGCTCAGTTGTGTTATTACTGGATAATATCATAACTAACTTTTATTGTGTTTCGCTAACTTAGTAAGTGTCGATTAATTTCTGAAAAAATTGTGACAGTCCCGAGCCTGTGTTCTTTTCAGGGCACAATCAAACGATGATACCCACGTGACCAGCTCAGACGGTTGAAAACGGCTCGTCTCAGAAGGCAGTTTACGTTATCAAAAATCAATTGGACATGAGTGTGGTTTGGTACATACCACGTGAAGTGGGAGGAGTGGTAATCAAAAACATCAGTGTGTAGTTCCGGGCTAAAGTTCAAGAAGGTCAGTTTTTCAGCGGCGAACTGAACCTGTTTAACCTGGAACGTAATGGGACAAAACTTTAGTTCATTGTTACCTATAAGCTTAACCCTAGTAATAGGGCCATGTGGTATGTATACAGTCTGGGACGAGTATATTCGTCCCAGATACAGTGGAGTGTGGATCAATGACAGAGTATTTTTAGCCGGGCAGGACCCAGTGGTGGTAACTGATACGCATTAAATGCGATAAAACACTGGGGCAAAACGGACTACAGTTTTCTTGGCATGCAATACGTAAAGAACTATTGTATCGGTAATGCATGCCAGTCCGTATTCATCCAGATTATCGTAACAGGTTTTCTATTTAATTGTTAGGTTGTGTTTAACGCGCATCGACAATTTCAAACATTCCCAAATGGCGCTTTGTCTGATATGGAAAATATGGAACAGAACATAGTAAGGGTATCAAACTGTTGCGATTTGTGGCTGTCGTTGAATATGAGAGAAGGTCTCCAAATTCTTCTCGAGTCTTCAATGGCGATATCGCCACCCATCATGTCATCGCCAATGGTTTTCCATGCAGTTGGGTCTTTCTGTACACAGTCCACTAACAGATTTAAACTGGCGGCACTGTTAACGTAATTGCATCTTATCGATTCCCTAATTAAGTTGAGACTTGCGTATTTCGACAAGACGTACTTTAATTCAAGTGCTACAACCTGACAAACTTCTTAACAGGGGTCGCCCACCTGGATTTTGAGTTCTGAGCGCTCCTACAAATGAAGTCATATTTTGACCTTTTTCTCTGCTTTCAGAAAGGGGCGCACGGGCTCCTAAATAAAAAAAGTCCCGATCCGTTAACCCCCTACACGTAATCTCTGCCAAAGACCAGAATTTTCTCGATTTTTTTCCGACTTCGTTGCAACGATAAATGGAAAGCTGTTGGTACCACTGGCAAATATGGTAGTTGTTCTATTCAGCTGCAAATTTTATTTCAATTCACTGCTCGATAACAAGCCTCGTCGGGGGACTATTTGTGGGGCCTGAGCACTGTTTTCAACAGGCAGAGAAAACAGCGAAATAAGGACCTCGTGTGTAGAGGCGCGCACAGCTTGAAATTTTGACGGATAATGTTTGACAAGAAGTTGGTCACCTTGTAGCGCTTGAAATAAACTACTTCCAGTCGAAAGATGAAGGTCTAAAGTCAATAAGGGAATCAGCGAGCTACAATTTTGTTAATACTGCCGAACGTGTAAATTATTTAGGAGTCTGATGCCAGTATGGACGCCAAGATGGTCAAAGGGGCATAACTCTGCGAGACTTGCTTACACACTGAATTGTCGCCGCGAGTATAAGCAGATCGCAGCCATTTGCAGACGAAGCAAACAATTTGACTCGGCAGTTATTATACCCTTAATTGTATGTAGGGTACAGGTAATGTTTATGATAAAAGTATAATATATATGATGGCCCTAAAGCAGGAACATATAATTCTATTATACAATTATACCTTTGGCGCACATGTTACCGATTTTCAAAGTACCGTACTCCAAGACCATTATTGTGTCAATCATGGTGCTGTTTGGCCACTCGACATATGGAATAAATATATACATATTTACATGCAGCAAAGCAATTCCAAACTCGCCAAGTCCAAGAAATATTAATACTACATGTATAGTCTATAGGATCTGCATCAAGATCAGAATCAATGAAATAATAGAGTATAATGGTACTCTTCAGAAATTACATGTACTATATACTAAACAACGAATTTGTTCAAACCGGTTTTGGCTATTTGGTATTGGGGAATGGCGAATTAGGCACTGCTTTGTTGTAAAGATTCAAATACAGTATGCACTTCAAAAGTATGCACACATTAGGCCTATTCAATTTCAAGTAACAGTATGTTTTTAAGCCAGCCATGACTCCATCGGGATTAAATTGGTATGTAATATGGAGTCACCGAAATACTCGCGATATAGGCCTACACATGTACCATATGGCTAGTCGAGAGAGCAAAGCCCATTAGAACTCGCGCTGGATGTACCGCACAAATATGCATACATGTAATATATATATTGTGTGATATAAGTTGGTGAACAAGAAACATGCTACATTAGTGAACTTGAAATGTAATTAATAAAGTCTATTGCTGGGAATACATGTAGAAGCTTATGATCCCAGAATTATATTTCTCAAATATTACAAAACTGCTCCCAACAATACATGTATAAAAATGGAGCCAGGAAAAATTCAGACCAAGGTTGGCCAACAACAGCTCTTAAAACAAGTAGCTGCTGTACCCAAGATAGAAGTTGACCCAATATGGCAAGGTGAATAGCCACAAGTTCATAAGGATAATATAATATATTATTTTAGCATATTTCTGTCACCAACCATAATAAATATATTACACAATATCAACAATTGGTCTCCATGGATCTAGTTTAGGATATTAATGGTAGCAAAGCTCAGCAAATAAACTAGAAATACTTTAATTTATCTTTAAAGCTTCCTGCAAGTGTATGCAGTAATGTTACGGTACAAAATGTCAAGTGCGGTAAACAGGCCAATATCGGTAAAACAGTTGCCCAAATGCTGTCAACTTAATGTAAATATAGGGGTAAAAACTCCCAGTTATTGAAATTAGAACTACAAGTTCAGTCATAAATTTAGGCTTTTAGATTAGCCAAAAGTATTTATTGGAGTCTAGAAACTGAATTTGTTTACTTCCGCATTCCGATGTCAGCTGATATTATGATCTCGTCAAATATCACGAGAGAGGTCACAGGGTACCGAACCAACCGCGCCATGCACAAAGGTTTTGACAGTCGAGAGAGGGACATGTGGTCTTTCGAGGCCGGAAACCGTCATCAAACCTCATAAAATTGTCGGGTAAGGATGGTAAAATTTTAAATTACTATATCTATTGTCATAATCAAGTAACTTCAGGGATAATTTAGACAGATTTTGGACCGGTGCACAGTTCAAAGATCACGCGACGGCGATCTGGTGTGACATGCAGGGAAACTGGAATGTCAAAATTCAGAGTGTTTTCGCTCGTCTAATTTTGCTATAAATTTGCCTAAAGCTATCTAAAAAGCTCTCAAAGTATTAAATTTAATAAGTACAGTCTGACAACAAATGGACAAAAGGCAAAGCGTGGGTCTGATGTTAGTTTTTCGCCCAAATGACGAAATTTGGGCACTCACCTGTTAGTAGTAGGTAAACCGCAAATTCCTTATTATTGACCTACTTTTGAGGCGGAACTGGGGCGGGGTTTCCCAGTGGGGGTTTCCCATGACGATCACGTGATCAAGGCATGTACTGACCTGTCTAGGCTATAGCTCCGGCAAAGGGCCCCTGGCCATGTATTCTTCCGCGGTGATGCGGTTCTGGCGGTGATACGGTCGCGGGAAAAAGCTTCCGCGGAGAAAAAGTAGTCCCTAGATAAAATGGTCCGATTCGGTCGAGTGAGGTATCAAAGTGAAGCATTCGTGAAGGGGCATCTAATGGGCTGGGTGTGGGGTTGAAATATCGGCATTCTGCGCATGCGCGGTGGCCCAAGGGTATGAAAATAGACGTGTTGGAGCTAGGGGAGCCTGGTCCAATGGGATCGAGTGAGTAACAAAGCAAGGTGAAGCATCTGATGGACTGGTGTGGGAAGGAATATTCGCATGCGCGGTGGCCGAAGGGTATGGAAATAGACGTTTTGGAGCTAGGGGAGCCCCTAATGGTCCAATGGGGTCCAGTGAGGTATCAAGTGAAGCATTCGTGAAGGGGCATCTGATGGGCTGGGTGTGGGGTTGAAATATCGGCATTCTGCGCATGCGCGGTGGCCCAAGGGTATGGAAATAGACGTGTTGGAGCTAGGGGAGCCCCTAATGGTCCAATGGGATCGAGTGAGGTATCAAAGTGAAGCCTAGGTGAAGGGGCATCTGATGGGCTGGGTGTGGGGTTGAAGTACCGGCATTCTGCGCATGCGCGGTGGCCGAAGGGTATGGAAATAGACGTTTTGGAGCTAGGGGAGCCCCTAATGGTCCAGTGGGGTCGAGTGAGGTATCAACGTGAAGCATTCGTGAAGGGGCATCTGATGGGTTGGGTGTGCGGTAGGAATATCATTCTGCGCATGCGCAGACGTAATGCGGAGCTCTTGTCCAAGCAGAAGCGAGTATTTCAAATCCGTCACAGAGCTCTCAGCCAATCAGAAGCGAGTATCTTGACCCGATGCATTATGGGCCATATCCAAGATGGCGGCACGTATGTTCAAGATGGCGGCACATCCTGTGTCGAAAACTGGCCATTTCGTCGGGATGTGGTCAACTAATGTCGAAAACTGGACCTTGTATGGGTCCTGCTAGACGTTTTGGGGCTAGGGGAGCCCCTAATGGGCCGATGGAGTTGTATGAGGTATCAAAGTGAAGTATATTTCAAGCATGGGTGGGTGCATGTAAAATTTTTCCTGAAAAAATACGGAACACGGACTTTATCCTAAATTACGTGAAAATGCCTATATGGGGTATGGGGGTATAGGACCATCCTGGGAAACCTACTTTTCGACATTTGCGGTATAGGTTGTAGGGTCTCGTTTTCTTAGTCTCGTCAAGACAAACATGATAGGAAGTGTCCCGGCACGAATCGGTGAAATTTTTGAAAAAGTACGATATATCCTCATATAGTCCCATACTGGGGGTATAGGATCAATGTTTGTCCCCCTGAGAAACGTACTTCTATACATTTGCGGTAAGGTTGTTTGGATTTGTTTTTCACGTCTCGTCATTTAGAACATGATAGGAAGTGTCCCGGCACGAATCGGTGAAATTTTTGAAAAAGTACGATATAGCTCCATATAGTCCCATACTGGGGGTATAGGATCAATGTTTGTCCCCCTGGGAAACGTACTTCTATACATTTGCGGTAGGGTTGTGGGGTCTCGTTTTACTCGTCTCGTCATTTAGAACATGATAGGAAGTGTCCCGGAGCGAATCGATGAAATTTTTGAAAAAAGTCACCGAGGCCCATATAGACCCATATAGTCCCATACTGGGGGTATAGGATCAATGTTTGTCCCCTGGGAAATCTACTTCTATACACTTGCGGTAGGGTTGTTTGGATTTGTTTTTCACGTCTCGTCATTTAGAAGACGATAGGAAGTGTCCCGGAGCGAATCGGTGAAATTTTTGAAAAAAGTCACCGAGGCCTGGGTAGGCCCATAGGCCTATACTGCATGGCTATGGGTGTATAGGGTCATACGGGGTGGACATGTTGGAGTCTAGGTGAGTCCCTAATGGTCCAATGGGGTCGAGTGAGGTCTTATTTTGAAGCTCTCGTGGAGGAGCACTTGACTACACTAATGGTTCGTCCGTGTTCAATAGTCTGCGCATGCGCAGCCTGGACCGTATTCTAGTAAGTAGGCATTTTGGGGGGTATGTGGGTGTGTATTTGGGTTAGAGATGGGCTATTCACGGTTCGAATGGGTCGTGTGAGATATCAATGTGAAGCTTGTGTGGGGTAGAGTCAGAATGGCGTGTTTTTAAATGCATGTCGCGTCAATATGCGCATGCGCAGTCTGGCCGTAGTAGAGAAATCAGGCATTTTGGGGGGGTATGTGGGTGTGTGTTTGGGGTAGAGATGGGCTATTCACGGTTCGAATGGGTCGTGCGAGGTGTCAAAGTGAAGCTTGTGTGGGTTAGAGTCAGAATGGTGTGTTTTTAAGTGCAAGTCGCGTTAACCTGCGCATGCGCAGTTGGTTGTAGTA
>JAVTVY010029706.1:0-12361 GCA_036873755.1 Hanleya hanleyi | reverse complement strand
CAGTTTGTACATTAACTATCTAGGTGTCAAACTATTACTCCAACAACTCACACCGATATACTAAAACTGCAGTTTTTCCCTAAAATCCATTAAACATCATACAAAGTTAGATTTAAATGAAATTTTCGGCTCACTTTGTTTACAAAATACCAGCATGAAGTTAAATCATGTTGGGGTAATTAGCGTACTGCCATTTCAAGAAATTGAGATGTCGAACGCATTTGGATACTTCAAATATCAAAAATCTTTCCGATGAACTAGATGGCAAATGCTACACAGCATAACAAAAGATATATCTCTAATTTTGATTTCTCGACTCTCTGTGCTACTATTCCGCATCAGTACCTTCCTGAGCACCTCAATTCACTAATAATATCGGTGTTCAATAACACAGGTCACCGGTTTATTAATATCAGAATCAGAAGGGTTTTTTTTTCAGTTATACTACACGTAAATCATATCGTTCTTGGCATATTTATTGATAGAATTGCTTGAATATCTCATTGACAATACCATTGACAATTTGAAAGAATCATGGAACATCATATCTGGACCTATACCTTTACAAAGATTGATCAGGGCTTTCTCTAACGTCGACTCTACACAAGGAGAAAAGAAAACAAAGGCGATGGTACTATAAGACGGCATTTATAAAATGTCCTTAAGATAATTGTTTTGTAATGTAACGACAAGAGAAAATATATGTACACAATATGTGAAAGTTCTATCTCGATTGTGCTATGATTGTAGTTATGACATGAAATTGAAATCTGCAGCATGTGCTATTTCGTGGAAAAGGGTCTAAATCGAGTCATTTGTACACACATTCAAACACGAATGACCTCTTGGACTAAAAATATTCCAAGCAGTGGAGATATAATGCTACATAACATCAAGTTAAATGGCGTGGGTGTCCATGAGGTCCTTCCTGTCTAAATATGCGTTTAAATGACTCGATTTAGAATCCTTTTCCAGGAAATAGTACATGCTGCGGACTTCAATTTCATGTCATAAATATAATAATAACACACAAATATGTTATTGGTATATACAACTAAATCGTCACATGAATATTATCAATGAGATAATGCAGCAGCTCTATCAACGAGGGAGCATCCAATACATGCCATTACTTCACTAGAACTCATGACATATAAAACGATCTGCGTCTTCAGGAAATATAATACCACCCAAACTCAGTAAAGTATGTCAAGATATAGCGTATTTTCGGTTGTATCGCCCAGTAGACATAACCGAAACATCCCAAGAATGGATTTTCTTGAAACTCAACTACGTATATAACCGACTGGACATTATTAATTCACCTGGAATCCTGAATGATCCAGAGGTACGCAACGCCGTACCAAACTATTTTAAGTTCACAGTATACTAAATCTATAGCCACCAAAATATTCAATTACTCTAATGCTGTCAAGGAGTTTGACTGGAACTTATACACGTCGACAGGCTATAGTTGTGATTGTGAATCGTCGAACTTTATCTATACACCATGCGAACATATTGTGACTGGTAACCTTGATATAGTGAGTGATAAGGACCTAAGATGACTCCTGATGAAGGGACCTAAACATAGAGAGCCGAAAAGAATACATCTGAAGGCCGACCAGAAGCTAGTCCTGTCTGCAATGGAACAGTACGTTATTGATTGGTCTAAGCGAGCAAAGGTTGAACCTGCAGTACTCGCTGATTGGTTGGACCTCAACAAGAGCAAGGTCGTTGAAACAATCCGCCATATTGACAGAAGTACCCTTTCCCAAGCAAAACAAGTACCGAGAAACGTCAATTCGCAAAAAGTTTTAGCAAATCTCCAGAGTCAATTCGTCATGGTCCCAGCAGACAAAGCTCCAAATAATGTAATATTCATATGTAAATATTACTATTACCATGTGATGATTAAAGAATTGAGTGTAAACATATCACCATCAAATCCGTCTACTTACTCCCAAACTTCATTTAATCTGGAAGATTTATTTAACAATCACAAAAGTTTCTCATGGAAAGAGGTATTTGTCTGCCAACTAATCATAAAGACATACCAAAAGTATACTGGACTCCCAAAATGCATAAATCACCATACAAACCTAGATTCATAGCTGGTTCTAGAAGCTGCATCTTGCAACCAGGTTGACGAGGGTCCTTCAGGCGGTAAAAGCATTTAGCGGAAAGGTATTGCGCCACTATTTCTAAAAACTCTGGCGTGGAATGTTTGTGAATAATGAAAAACTCAAAATGTCTTACGGAAGAACTTGATGCTAAAGGTCACATACCGTACATGTATCTACATGGGATTTCTCGGCTATCTATACTACAATCCCTCATCAGGACCTTACTGACCGTCTAAGTTCATTTATAGTGTCTGTGTTCAAGAAAACTGATCGTAGATATATTAATGTCGGAAGCCGTAAAGAATTCTTCGGCTCTACTACAAACAAGATATAACAATCATGAGATGTTTTTTTGTTTATAGAGTTACTTGAATATAGATACTCCAATGGGTGCTAATTGTGCACCCGTGTTGGCTGACTTATACCTGTTCTCTTATGAATATGACTAAATGCTAGCACCTGATAAAGTTTCGAGTTTCTAGCAGTATGTCGGCACCTCTTCCCACTTCCCTTATATGTGTTGTAATTTTTACCTGTATATGGCGAGATTCTGCTGGTGGACGTTTCGTCCCCGAGGACCGCCCCCTGTACAGACCTTTTGGTCTTTGATATATGTTGGCATTTGTGGGAAGTTGATGCTGGGTCGACATCGGGCCTTACAGACTAGTCTCTTGTGTTAAATGCCGTCATTTTCATCTGACGACGATACAGCTCACCAATCCCCAGTGTACGAGTTGTCACAGCGAAACAGCTCACCAATTACCAATATACGAGTTGTCAGAGCATTTCAATCATAGCTCTCTAGATTTGTATCTAATACCGCTTATGCCGGTGCTAGGGGCCGTGTGGTCATATCACCCAAGTTACCACATGAACAGGTACAATAAAAGCGTAGCTGAGATACAACACATATCAAGAATCGTTAGATTCTTGGTATGTGCTTTAGAATAGGTTAACCGGAAGACTATACTGTGAAGTCATGTGGCTCTGCCAGTATGTCGGCACCTCTTCCCACTTCCCTTATATGTGTTGTAATTCAAAAACCTATGAATTCAAAGCCGTTTCCTTCTCATTCAAAAAACGCTATATAGACGACCTTCTCGCTGTGGGTAATCGCTATATAAATGATGCAGTGAAGAATATATATATCCACCTTCACTGCATTTGAAGGAAACTACAGATAGCCCTACCGGTACATCATATTTAGACCTATATTTCTAGCCCTCCGGCTTAGGGCAGCATGGTTTACCATACCATGTTTGTCTGGCACAGGAGGTAGATTAAAGTACCAAACAGATTGGGCTCTCTGAGAATCCATTGTGATCAGTGTCTGTAGAGCCTAATTTTCAAAATTCGGAATTCAAATTTTTTTGTAGTTTTGGTTGGGTTTTTGTTAGGATTAGGGTTTTGTTAAGGTATGTTTGTTTGGGTCATCGTCGCCGTGTGATCAATAAGGTTAGGTGCGACGTTAAAATTCAAACAACCGACCAACCAACCAACCAACCAACCAACCTATATTTCTATAAAAATTAAGCGGGCCTTCTCTCTCGTCGACTTTATGACAAAAGAGATGATTAAAATTTCGACATCAGAAACTGTCCCTATCTGAGTAATATTCCAGTGGAACGCATATGGCGTATACATATCTCGCCTAGTAGCATTTGCTAGAGCTTGTGTTAAATGTAACGATTTTTATCAACGTCACAAAACATTGTTGCAGAATCTTATAAAACAGGGCTATACGACAAAGCGCCTCAACTCAGTTTTTCAAATATGGCGATACATATCGCATGTAGATAGCAAAATTTACGTTTCGTAACTTGTGTCTAATTCCGCTTAACCCGGGGCTAGGCGCTGTATGAATCCATGTACTTCAAGATCATCATAGTGCTCATATGAACAGTCCCAATCAAAGCGTGACTGGGATACATCATTCTCTAGATGACGACTTTACAATGAATATCATATGGATTAAGAATACTGATCAGCGATACGGATTTGATATTTTTTGGAACATCATGATGTCTTGCCGGCATCATTGAAAACTGTTGACCGCTTCTCTCTTGCATGCAACTAGCCTATGTTTATGTACTATGACTGTCTTTTTGAATTTGATGCTAATGCTGTTGCATGGAATATGGAATAGGTCTTTGGATTACGGACGCGGATATTCTTTAATGGACGACGGCTGAATTATGAATGACTGACCAGACGCTTGTAATTATGATTTCAGACATTAATTTATCATACATATATTTTATCACTACTCCCTTCCGCCAACCCAAAATCCCGTCCCGATACAATTATACAAAATTCTTATAGGATATTGGTCATTAGGCCCGCCGCAAAAAATACAGGCGGTCTTTCGAAAGTTGTGACCCCTTTCTCTTGTTCTTCCCTTACAAGAATAAAACACAATACAAATGTGTAGTAGTCTACACTAATATACCTAACTATATATCGTTTTAGGGAAGCAAGAAGCTGTTTTCGGCGTATCCGGGACAAGGGAGGTCATACCCACTTTACCTTCATTGGAGACTCAAGAATTCGTGATTTCTTCCCTAGGTTCACGTCAATGATTAGTCTAATTCCATTTCATGTCGTCTTGAACCAAGACAATATGTTTGTGGATAAGGAAATCGGATTGGTTTTGGTGAGTTACCTTCTGGTCAAGCAGTACTGATAAATGGAAAATGATGGCTGGTTTTCTATTCCTGCTGATATATCGAAATCCTGTATTTCAAACCATGCTGCAATACTGAAATTTTGATATGTTGGAAATAGTGGAACTCTCCCTCGCTGATGTGGCAACTAGCTCTATCGCGTGGTGCACGCTTAGGTCAAAGTGCCATTCACGTGATGCACGCTTAGGTCAAAGTGCCAATTACGTGATGCACGTCTAGGTCAAAGTGCCAATTGTGATGTTGAAAGTGATTTCAAAATTTTCCTAATTACGAAACTAATGAGTTAAACTGAGTTTATCAATGGGCTACTTCATTAGAAATAAATCTTCGAGTAAAATGTTTTCATGTTTCGTTAAGATTTTGGTGGTCAGTGACCTTCGACCTTTTAGCATACATCATTGCTTGTTTGTTTGGCAGCCATGGACCTTAACCTGTAATCTTTGCATGACTTGTATCAACATCAAATTAGGGTTGAGCGAATGCTGCACAGAAATGCTGTAGATTTTTTTTATTATTCACGAAACAGTTGGTGAGTTACAAGTATGTAATTAGGCTGATTGCATCCACCCGCTAAATGTATACAGTATTAATAGGTTATTAGATAGGTTAATTTCAGATATATAACTAGTTATGGTCGCATATTTAAGCACAAGCAGGGCCTGTCGCTCCAGACTGGACAGTCCGTCTTGCTACTTCCTACTTGACTGTATTCAGTTGTGCGGGGTAGGGTTAATATACGAAATAACCCAGGCACCCACTCAATCATTACACCAACTCTATTATGGAAAAGAAGAATCAGAATGCACGCATACTCTAAATCTGAGGCCAGTACCATGTCACAGATTTATGGGCATATACCTACAATTTCCTTGTTTCAGGAAAATATATGGGCGCCGATTATGGATGAAACGATGTTGACTCATTACCTAGATATAGCAAACCGTCCGGATAGTTCGAAACCAAGATTGATAATTGCTGGAAATGGACTGGTAAGTGATTCTAATTTACTTCGTACATTTCTATCGCCACTCGTCTGGCTGAAATGAGCGTGATCTCTCATCATTGAATAATACTCAAGTTTGAAATGAGTCGTGGTGAAGATATAGATCGCACAGTATCAGTTGTTAGATTTTTTCTTGAGGTCAAACCCATTTTCATGAAAAGAAAAAAACAACAGACGGTATCTGTGTGATGGGGATAAATTGCCACTGATTACATCCCTGTAACAACAACTGCAGTCGTGTTGGTGAAATTTATTATCAATGCATATGAAGATTTCGCTTCTACAAAATCTTTTAACTTTTCCAAAAAATATCGAAGGATGTAGGTCAAAGATCAGCAAAATACTCTTGTATCGTGCAAGGTCTCTGTCGCTACGTCTCTCTGTCGCTACGCTACTTATGCCTAATTCCGCTTAAGGGTATTCAGCCCTCCTGCACACACTTTTACAAACCCTCTAGAACTTGTCTTAATACAGCTAAAAGTATGTCTATGTATATATTTCTTGAAAACACATTTCTTAAGGATTCCAAAGATATAAATGTGTTCTCTGTAAACCTGTAGATTGTGGAGATAATCGGATTTTAAACCAATTTAACTGAAAATTTAATTTACATATTCTAAGTGTTATTTTAAAAAAATATTCAACTTATCATAACTTACTTCATCATTTTCTGTAGCAAACAACTCGAACAGGAAATCCTTTTCTCAGTTTTATCAATTTTGGTCTATTAGTTCTCATTCTATTGAAATTTAATTAAACATTTCTTTACAAAATTGAGCATCTCAAATTTGTGAACTTTGGAGTTTAATTAAATGTCAGTAAAATGAGAACTGAACCAAAATTGACAAAATTGAGACACGGATTTCCTGTTGCAGTTGTCTCCAACAGAAAATGATGATGTAAGTGACTATAAGTTGAATACTTTTTTGAAAATAGCCATTTAAAAAAGAAGGCTCATTCTTTTAAATTATTTTTTTAATACGCGAATATCTTCACAACCTACAGATTTACAGTGAACAAATTGATTTATTTGAAATCCTTAGCAAATGCGGTTTCAAAAATATATACATTACCTGTAAGGCATAGCTTTACCTATATGAAGGCAAATTATAGAAGGTGTGTAACAGATTCTGCAGGAGGGCTCAGTATCCTTAACCTGAGATAGCGGCCGTTTGAATATAATCCTATGGTGTTCAAATGAGCAATCATAATGAAAGCATGACTGAGATACAAACTCTGAAAAACGATTTGAAAATTCAGTTGTATTGAATGTCGGATCTGAGGCTTGCTAATGATAGACGCCCTAAGTTATCGTATTATTCTCCTGATGTAAACGAATATTAACTAACATCATTATTCATTTCCAGTGGACAATAAAAGGATCAAATGGATCTTCGGATGGCTTAGAATGGTTTTTAAGTGAGAATTTTTGGGGATTCGGCACTTCACTTCTTAGTCATCGGTTATCACTGTGGTAGGGTGCAACAGCAGCCTTCCCAATACTAGTATTGTATATACCACTTGCCCCTATCATTTAACGTTAGAAACCTGAGCAATACCCTACGGGCAAGATCGGCGATCGTTACGCCCGAGAGCGCACAATAGAGACAACACAGACTGAACGAATGATCTTCACCCGGCACCTGGAAAATGGAATACAATGGGAAAAATGTAAAAAATAAGCAAAAATGTTTATTACACGAAACGGATGAAGGGAAGTTAAATACAATTTCTATATACCAAATCTGGTATTAGTTGGAATTTTCGTATCGAATATTTATTATTTATTACCAGCCTTTTTCTAATAATTGAAACTTTTGCTAATTTTCCTGCTATTCTTCATAAGAGACAAGCGCATGCCCGGGGAAGATTCAGACGTTCGGTCTGCACTGCCCTATCCCTCTTCCCCTCTGTGTGCCTGTTGCGTAAAGATAGGCTATTTATTTCGCTAAATATTCCCCGTGAATATGCGATTTGCTAGTTTAGTGATCTTCACGCCGTACACCGGGCATGTCCTCCATAATATCCTAGGCTAAACAACGGGAGAAATGAACAAAAATGTTTTTTATTCGAAAACGATTGGAAATAAATATTTGATACTTGGTGAGGTAATGTGAACAAATACTAGGTTTGGTATATGACTATTTTATTTAATATATTTCCTTCCGTTTTTGTATAATCGGCATTATTCCTCGTTTCCACCGTTGTTTAGCCTGGGCCCTTATGGAGAACAGGCCCGGTTTACGGCCTGCGTCTTTGCAAATTTGTGTGTGCTGATGCGTGACGATCACTGACATCGCTGAACCGACAAATGGTATATTGCAGTCATTTAACTAGGCTAATATATTCATGGGTATGAAAGTAACACATTATTTCTGACCATCAGTGGTGCAAGGTGTTGGGCAGCTGGCTGGTGTTGGGTAGCTGGCTGGTGTTGGATAGCTAACTGCATGGCATGCTTGTTTGTTTTAAACTTATTTTATTGTCTTCAAAACAAATGGATTGGGGACAAGTTCTTCCAACTTAGTTTCCCCTCTCCAAATATAGGTAAAACAAATTTTGTGAAGAAAATCAAACAACAATATATAAACTTATACAACGTTACAGTCTCGTTAACTTGTGCATATCTCCAAGTGCAGATCTAACAAATTTGTTAAAACAGTCACAGATCACTATTTGAACATATACATTCTTACAGGCAATGATAGACAAATGTGAAGGCTACACGTGCAAGGATTGGCGTCTTGGTTTTAAGGATAATAAGAGGCACCCAGGTCCACTTCATTGAAACAAACATCTAGCTGAATCGCTGACTATCTTTGATAAATTTTTGGACAGCATTGAATACTTGTATATTGTTAGTTAGCGAGAGAGATGGACTGCCCCACAACAATTGATGGACATTCGTATTTGGCGGTATAGTATCAAGTAATTCCTTTCTTATATTTTCGTAACGCGGACAAAATAATAAATAATGTTCGGCATCCTCTGTTGGTTCCCCACATGCGCAATGTCCGGTTTCGTGAAGTTTTATGCGATATAAATCCCCATTAAGCTGGCTACAGCCGTGTCGTAATTTCGTTTGACATATATTCATTTTCCTGTATCCAACCGAGTAGTACACAGGGGGTGGTTTTTTGGCCGCAATTTTAGACTTGAACAAATTATATGAGCTCGAGTTTCTACTGTCATGCGGAAGGTTATTCCATTGATTAATGACGGAAGGTATAAATGAATTTTTAAATAGTGTTAGACGTGTTTTTGGGATAGTGTAGATATTATCATTTCTTAGTCGGTAAGGTGTTGCTTCACCAACAAGAGGAGTTACTAGATTTGCTAGGTATTGCGGTACTTCACCATTGTGGATTTTGTACATGGTTGATAGATTTAAATTTTCCCTCCTATCTTTCAACGTTTCCCACCCAGTTTCAAAATAAAGAGACTCTATTGAAGCATAAGCGGGCAAGCCAGTAACAATACGTGCTGCAGTCAATTGTAGTTTTTCAATAGTTTCGGATTGTTCTTTGGTGCAGTTGTCCCAGACTACAGAAGCATATTCAAAGGTTGGTCTGATAAAGCTGATGTAGATTTGGTTCAGCGTTTTTCTTTTAAGTTTGAATTTAAATTTGCGCAGGATTCCAATTCTTTTAGATACAATTGAACATATATTATGGATATGACTGTGCCATTTACAATCATTTTGGAATACCAAACCTAAATGACGGTGATTATTGGATATCTGGAGAAGAGTGTTATCTAAATAGATTTCAGGCAGATTAATTAGGTTCCTATTGCTGATTAGTAACATGACTGTTTTTAAAGCATTGAAATTTAATAGCCATTGTTTGGACCAGTCTTGTAGTTTACGCAGATCATGGTTCATTATTACTTCAATTTCAAGTATGTTAGGGGACGAATACATCAGGCAAGTATCGTCCGCAAATAGGCGGGCGATAGTAATAAGATTTTCAACGATATCATTGATATAGATTAAAAAAAGCAGAGGTCCCAGAACTGATCCTTGTGGAACGCCAGCGTTACCGGATCTCATTTGCGAATAGGCTATTCCAGTTTGCACACAGTGGCATCTGTCACTCAGATAGTCTTCAAACCATGTTAATAGATCGTGTTCTATTCCATACTGTTTTAATTTGAAAAGAAGGCCTTTGTGCCAGACACTGTCAAACGCTTTGGAAATGTCACAAAATACAACACAAGCAATTTCCCCATCATCAAGAGTTTTACATAGATTGTGATAAAAATCGATTAACTGTAGTACAGTTGAATGACCGGGAAGAAAACCTGATTGGTACTTATAAAAAGCGTTATTAGAATGCAAATGGTTATACACATGTTTAAATATTACGCGTTCCATTATTTTTGCCACACAGCTTAGCAGGGAAATAGGACGGTAGTTAGAAGGCAAATGTTTATCATCTTTTTTAAAGACTGGTATAATATTAGAGACTTTCCATTCATTGGGGAATTTGCCGGTCGATAAAGACATATTAAATAAAATTTTAAGTGGTTTACATACTGATCGTGATACGCCTTTAAGCATTTTATGACTAATAAAATCATTCCCAACAGCTTTGTTAGTTTCAAGGTTTTGGATTATATGAAAAATTCCGTCTTCGGTTATGCTGATATCTGTAATTCTACCATCACATTTGTATTTAAAGGGGAGTAACTGTACTCCATTGTCATCAATAGTGGACACAGAGGCAAAATAATCATTCAGTAAGTTGGCCTTCTCCATACAATCTTCCACAATTTGTACGTTCCCATCAGCATCTATATTCACTAACGGTGGGATTTCTCTATTTTCTGATCTATTCATAATTTGGTTGAGTTTTTTCCAATAAAATTTTGGGTTAGTAGATTTATATGAGTCTAATTCAGTTTCTATATTGTTATGGTAGGTTTCTTGGGCATGTTTTTTCATATTGTTAACTTTATTTCTAATTGTTTTGTATCTGTTCCAGTCAGAAATTTTCATGCTCTTGTTTGCCTTTTTCTTTATTCTATCCCGTTTACGGATTTCCTTCCGTAGCTCAGATTCGAACCACGGTTTATCGTTTGGTCTTATCGTAACGGTTTTGTTTGGGATACACTGTTTAGCTATTTCATAAAATTTCGCAGTGAAATTATCACATGCTTCGTTTACGTCTGGGCAAGCCATGAAAAAACGATTCCAGTCGATGTCGTTTAAAAGCATATTGAACCTATCGTAGTCACTGCCGTTATATATCCAGATTTGTCTCTTGTATGCGTGTCGTAAATTGGAGCTAATTGACAGATCTACATATGTGGCATCATGATCACTAATCTTTCGGTCGACATTAAAAACACCACAATCATGTATATTAAGAGTATTGGTAATAAAAATTGGGTCCAGCAAAGTTGCTGAGCGTTCTGTAACTCGAGTGGGTTCCGATATTATATTATGGATGCTACATCGTTGCGAGATGTCAAACAAAAAACGAGAGTTGTCATGTAAGAGGTCATCATTGAGATCGCCCAGTAAAACCAGATTTACGTTAGTGTCCAATGCATTTTCGATCATGTCTTCGAAGGCTAGGTATATAGATTCGGGGCTTTTAGGAACTATGTAAGAGATATTTAAGAGGATGACGTTGTTTGAGCCACATTGTTTCAAAATCTTTTATTTCAAGATCTAGTATCCGAGTACACTTGAGGCGCGTTGATGTGTATACCAAGATTCCTCCCCAGGGAGATAAAAGATTTGGATTCCTGTCTTGACGGAATGGTTCGCCGAAACCTTCTATACGTAGGTCATCGTTGGTAATGGAGTTATCAAGATTTGTTTCGGTGAAGCACATTATATCAAATTCCTCTGACAAAGAGTCCACAAAGTCAAGCTTATTACGGATGCTACGTATATTTAAGTGAAGAATTGAGAGGCTGTATTTGTTGTTTCCATTTTCGGGTCCTGGGTTGGTTTCGATGTCACCACAGGCGATTAGTAGTAGTAGTATAAATATGTTAACATTAGGGTATTTGGATTGAAGAACATAGAGGGCGAAACATACTACAGAACATCTGACATTTGTTACGAGGCAGTCCAAGTAGCTAAAAGTTGATGTTTTGGAAACTTGGAATGGCACCACGGGGCCTGTATCTTCGTGAGTTATAGAGTCCGATTGATATTCTGTAATTTGCAAGATCATTAACCATTGTCAAATATGTTTTCATTGTTGAACAAAAATATCAATCGGACTCGACACCATCGGCTATTAAGATAGACGATTTGACCAATGCACGATAATCTGCACTTGAACTGAAACATGATACATGTACTTGTAGCATTCTTGAATACATATACGATAAAATGTACAGGTTTGCAGGGCTTGGAGTTGCCAAAGATAACATCAAATACATAGAAAAATAGGGAATAATGAAAAAGTAATGAGATTTGTATTGATATAAGACGTTTGGCAAGAGACTGCATCAGATAAGATAGACGCAGGTGCTCCTCGACCGGCGATCCGCAGATAAACACAAGAGGCTGGAGTTTTGCTCCAACA
>JAVTVY010029705.1:0-121882 GCA_036873755.1 Hanleya hanleyi | reverse complement strand
GCATTGCATCATGGGTTGTTTTGGAGCAGCAAGGTTTACTTGGGCCCTAGTTCAACAAGCTGAACCCTGCTGACAATTAATTTTGTGATATTGACAATGCATTGTCAATATCACAAAATTAAATGTCAGCAGGGTTCAGCTTGTTGAACTACTTGGGCCCATGTTCCGGATTCTTTGTTGTTGAAGAATTCTTTAGAATTTCGCTAATTACGATAATGATGTCAGGCTAAACACTCGCATAGTTACCTGTTGCTATAATCCTATTCGACTGTCAACTGGTCAATCACCATCATCACTGCCCAACGCTTGCTGTCACTGTTGTTGTTGTAACAGACTGTGTGAAAACGTCGACATCAAGCAGAAAAACTGTTTTCTGAGAACAGCATTTGAAACCATAATGCATCAACAGGTGGTCAAGAAGACCCAGGGGTCATCAGTTCAGGTCATCTGGTGAGCAAATCGGACGTAGTCATCGATATTTGTTTCGTGTGGAGGGGCACCGGCTCACCGAGTGTGCTTCCACTGAGATTTTGAAAACAGCTGACCGTGAGCGCGCGACTTGGAACGCTGTTTGACTTATCCGCCTCCAAACAGGAGAGTTCACATACAATCGTCTCTGTGCCGTCTCCGCTCGTTTCCAATGACCCATTCTCCGTTCATTCTCATGAGAAAACGGAGAATGAGCGGACCGTCAATATATTAGACTATTTCTACCGTAAGACAACAAAGAGCTGCAACGGAGAATGGACGGAGAACGAGAAAATGGTACCATTCCGGACCAGAAACGACCGGAGAACACTGTAACGGTCCGTCCATTCTCCGATGGTTTTGTCCGTAACGGTCCACAAAAGTCCGTCTCCGCTCTGGTCCATTGCATTTGTCCGTCCATTCTCCTCGCAACTCCGGTCCGTTCTGTGGGGAAATTGCGTGTGTACTTAAAAGCACCCCTTTCCCTGGCTACCTGATGCATTAGTATATAGGTAAATGTCTTGAGAACTTTCAAACTCCTGGGGTAATAGGATGACTTTCCCATTAAAACTGGAGGAACGCAGTCTACACATACATCTTCGCTTTGAACTCTTCGGTAATAGTGAGGTGGCTTAGCAAAAAGATCGTGACACCCTGATCCAAAGCACCAAACATGGCACATCCATCACTTGTGGCATACAGAGCAATATCAGAAGGGGTGCCCATTGCTCTGAACGGCCGTGTGACGCCCTCTGGCTCCCAAAAGGGCATATAAGGAGAAATATTATCATTGAAAAAATAGTTAGCTTCCCAATAGCTTCATTATTTTCGTTATCCTTGACACTAGGGAGTTGACACTTGCCACACTATATCTTTGGTCCCAGAGCAACCAGAAAATGTAACAAAATTTAAGATGGCCTCTATGATGATGTGACAGTGACGTCATATTATACAAATAAGCCATTTTATTGACGATTTTTCGGGTTGACTTTTTACTTGTGCGATTTTCTTCGCCTAAATTGTCTTGTAAATTAGTCAATAATCATCTGATGTGATATATAATATTATTTGGCACTTTTAGGTAGAAAAATACATCAATTTGAAGAAAATACGACAAAACAAAATTTTCCAGCTACACCATGTCTGTAAATTCTGAATTTACTCATGATGCTCTTTTCCGAGAATTAAACGGCCCTAATATGATTTGTTGTAAAGACACAAAGTATTAGCTCTAAACAGTTGCGAGCACCAGAGAGAAGTTCATTGGAAAGAGAGGGAGGGCGGGGGGTCGAGGGTGGAGCTGAATTCGCCAATAACAGTTGCACACAGGATCCTCCATATTCAGTATCATTTTTCTTGCTGTGTACATGCAGAACCGTCATATAATTAGAGTAGTGCACGAGTACTAATCCATCCACATGTAAATGTAATGGTCTAGGCACCAAGTGGAATATATTAGATATAGTTTTAGACCCCTCCCCCCAATCTGCCTCTGAACCTGAAATCGTCCCAAGCTCTTCCAATCATGTCAATAGCGATGGATAGAAGTACAGGTGTTATTGTAATGTTAATTTCATGTTCTTGTCCCTAAATGAGCGTTAAATACACTTTCCGATCCTTTTCTTGTGTCTATTCACTCTTTCATATCCCTCTAGCTATCCTGAAAAGATTTGACAGCCTTTTGACAAAAAAAGAAACAAGAGTGCGGGCCCCTATGTTCACCCTTGGTAATCCCACAGCCATGCTGACAAAGTCCCATGAACATTCGATCAAAGCTATGGCCATTCAATGGCAATATATAGATCAGTGCTGTAACATGTAAATTGGATGTTACATGTTCCCGGTCCCCATTGGGTGTTAAATGACCTTTTGATTTCTTCTTGGTTTTAGAGCCCCTTCTCTGATCATATAGCTCTTTTAGCTATCCCGACGTAATTTCACGGCCTTCCAGCAAACAATCTCTACCTCCAATAGGCATAAGATGCCGCTTTTTTATTTTTATTTTTAGGTTCACCCTCACACTCTTCAGATGAAGTTTCGTACCATTCCGCCCAAAACTGTGGCTATTTACAGAGGCCACAAGTAAACAACAGAGACGCGTAGAACTAAACACGGCCCGTGTAACACTTGTTAATTCAGCTATTCATCTCTCAAACTGGAGCGATAAGCAAGAGGTGAGAAAAAATGTCGACGTCAGACGACTAAAAAGCAACCACATGACTGAACAGCTCCAAAGCTTCCCTCGGCACCCCACATGCAGACCCGCAGGTGGATTCTCGGTCGCAGCCTTAGTATCTCAGCCGCGCTTCTATTGCAGCGGTTCATGTGGCGACTATGAAGTATCCACACGGTCCCTAGCACCGGCTTCAGCGGAATTAGATACGATAGCTCGGGAGATGTGATGACAGAATAACTCATCGGATATTAATGGATGAGCAACGAGGACGGCTGATGAAGTAAACGCCTCAACATGGGGTAAACCTGGTAAATGCAAGAATACCCAGAAAAACCAACATGTCCAGCCTTGAGCATTTCCATCTTTTTCCCCATTTTACGAGATGGAAAGCTGAATTGTCAAGCTTTACATGGATAAGGGGCGATTGTTTCCTTTTACACAGGTGATTATGTAAACCTGATTGGTTTAGCTGGTTTCAGCCACTCCACTCCCTTCCCATAGAACTTTTCTCTGGTGCTCCAAATTGAAGAGATTTCGAGAGGTGTAACTTAGCGCAGTTATAGCTTATGATATTAAGGTTATTTTGAGTCTGTGGCATAATACTCGGAGCAGAGCATCATGAATAAATCCAAAGTGGATGACATTTGGGTATAACTGGAAAGTTCTGTCTTCGTCGTATTCCTTCAAAATTAATGTGTTTTTCTTCGTAAAAATGCTCAAAAGTATTCTATTTCAAATAAAATGGTTATTACTAATTTACCAGGCAGCTTCAGAAAAGAAAATTGCGGGAATAAAAAATTGGGAAAATCGAACCGAAAAATCGTCCGCAAAATGGTTTATGTTTGCAATATGATGTCACTGTGATGTCATCATGGCCACCATCTTGGATGTTATGGTATTTCCTGGTAGCGCTTGAACCAGTGATACAGTGTGGCAAGTTTCAGCCTTCTAGCCTGAAGGACAATAAAAATAACGAAGCTGTTAAGAGGCTACATATGCTTTGAATAACAATATTGCCCCTCAGATGTCCTTTTAAGGGCCAGGGGGCATCACGGAGCCCAGAGCATATCTCTTCTGATATTGTTCTATATACCTCAAGTGATGGGTGTGCCAAGTTTGGTGCTTTGGACCAGCGTGTCGCGATCTTCCCAAAATATGGCCCTAAGCCACCTCACTATAATGCGAATGTAATGATGTGATTAAAAAACCTAATCTGTGGGCAGATCATTCATGCGGCAAAACTATGAAAGATGGCAGCTCTTACAAAGTCAACTTAGATCTCAGCAAATACTGCTGGAAAAGCGCGAGGCATTTTCGAAGTTTCCGGAAGCCGAACTGCCATGAGAACTGTGTCTATCTCATATCCTAAGAATATCATTATCAGTTCAGGTCATAATGCCGAGCAAGGCCTATGAGGAAGCCTATGTCGGCGCACACATCAAGAATCACTACAGAAAACCATGACATTCAGGCTTATCAGAGGCTAAAAACCAAAAATCGTAAGATGCAAATGAAGTCCCTAATTTTGCATGGGCTGTTCACTGAATGGCTGTACTTCCAAAGATTTTGCATGCGAAGAACACCCCATGGGTATCCACCGGCCCGTGAAATATGGGCCCTTCACATGGGCCCTTCCATGTGAAACCTAAGAGGTGCTACTGTGAGGGGAGAACTGGAATGATGCGGAAAGCAGATTCAATATCTGCGATGTAGACCGAGGGCCCTAATAGTATGACCATATCAACAGTATCAGCAATAAATGAATACCTCACTGCCTGCTCGGATTTCCTTCTCTAGCTTCCCATCTACAAATTTCGGCAATGCTGTACGGATTTCAGATTAGTGGGCATGTATGTAAGAGACCAGGAACCCCCTCTTGATCTTTCAAGCGCAAATCTTTCAATGTTTCTCATATATTTTGAGAAACAGGCGTAAATCAACGTACTCATTTGCGCAGATTTTAGTTCTGATATTCTCAGCTACCAAGTGTGAGACAGTCACGGTCGCTATAGCAGGTGGTGAAACAAACATGTACCACGTATTTTAAAATAGGAATGAGTGGAGTAGACGCATCTGTAAGTGGCAGACTCGGCGATAGTACATTTTTGATGGAAGGAAGAACGGAACCGCTTGGTGTAGCGGGCTGTTCTATTTGCCGTTCAAGTGACTGAGGGAGGGGGCAATCAAGGGTATTAGGAAGTGACGTATCAGTATGATCAGTGAAAGTGGACAGAGTATATGGGTTGCCTTGGCTGCAGGATGACGGCCTGTGTGAGAACAGTGCATTGACACTTTCTGCCAAGGCGGCCTGGAGTGCATTGTCGACAGTGATTTGTACGGTATTAGATATCTTCTGTGTTAACTCTTGTATGACCGTTGTACACTGCGCCCAATTGAAGCTGCATCACGCTAGGTTTATCAGTGGGCATTTGCAAACGGGAGGATGTCACGTTTAGTGGATTCTCACACACCCTGCCAAGATTTCTTCATTGGTGCCATGGCTGAAAATACAATGAAGCAATCGCAACAAATACATGATTTGTATTTTATTTTGTTGTAACTCAAACTGCAATTCATCGTCTCACTTAGCTACGCAGATCGAACTAGCTGCAGTAGCTATGTGCATTAACCGTCTAGAGTACAATGCATGTAATGATACTGTGATCTTAAACTTGAAAACCAACTTGTCATACCGGACATATACTTAGACTTCTGATAAATTAGCATCCTGAAAAGATCTGTTGCTCAGAAAAATATGCACAACGATATTTTCGGTCAAGAGTACGAGGATGTGGCATGGATTTATCCTGGTTTCACGACGTTGTGTGTTGGAGTATTGATGAGAGTACATGTATGTATTTCGGTAATACCAGAAGTGGATGAAAACTAGAAGTATGTAAGGATGTATTCAGTATCGTCGACGGCATGTTACCCGTTTTAGCGCATCCAGTTGAAAACATTGCCTCCTAGCGGGAACTGGCGAACTGCCAGGGGAGACAATTTTGGAAGGTCAGCTAACGACTCCTACAGCCGCGAATGCAACTACAGTGTCCCGAGTCAAACCGCCAAAGGTGACGCAATGAATCATGGGAGTTTTATGAGAGACTGTGACACTGCATATCACTGAAAATTATCAAAATCCCGGCTCGCCTATGTTAACTCCTCGTGGCGATGTTGGGTTGATTTATTTGGACTTCCATGCAAACAAAATATATGTTGACTGTTAGTTACGAACACTGGTAACAATAATAATTAATTAATATATCCCTTCAGATTTATCCAGAAAGTCTATTCATGTGCAAATAAAGCACTCCGCTAATTTGTCAGATGCGGCATTCTATAGATATTCGTTCTTCTTAGACTCCTGATGCAAACCGCCCGTCATCAATAATATTTATTCAACGAAATGTAACCCAAGTTGATACATTTATTTAATGAAACGAGAGAACAGAATTGAGGAAGCCGAACTGAATGAACTTATCGTCACGAGCGCAACAGCTTTCTGCTTTCGTTATCTCTGGGTCAAGCCGTTACATATAATGGGGCTTCTAAATCTGGTAGCCAATCATTTGCCTTTGTGACTCGTTAGTAAAATTCCCGATAGTCCTTATAAGGCACGCCTGTGTATCACGCGATATTTCTGTAGTATTTTGAACTTCGGTTGTAAGAAAATCGAATGTTCATTGGTCGCCAGTGTTGGTTACGTCATATAATGACCTTCCACGCTTACCGCGGAAAATTGAGGCTTATGACAAGTGGGTCAAAATATTCCTTTGAATTCGACCTGATTCAAACTTGTGTAAACATATTGTGTAAACATAAAACATGGAGCCTACTATAGTACTATAGTAGGCTCCATGCATAAAGCCATCCGTATCACCAAATGTCTGTTGTTCGGACGGACATGATAGATTATGGATTTTGGGATTTTAGATGCACAATAAAAGAAAAAAGACATGTATGGTAATATCCTGCCCACCCGTTAGAGGCCCATCAGGTTAGAAGTAAAGCAAATGAATGAACTTCCCGCGTTATCTCCTAGAGTTTATAAGGTACCGTAGACCTGGGTCCCCTGAATAAATGAACTACGGCCATACTCGATTGTAATTCAATAAACGATTTATTGCCCATTTACGATATCGAACTGATGTGTGAAAAAGACAACAGGAGTCGAATGTACAATTAGACCTTCGTTGGGCAGAAGTTTGGATCTAACGAAAAAATGTTGACTCCGATGTCAGCACAACCGGTTTTCTGGGTCACCGCGTAGCGTACGACCAGACTGCTTGCGCCAGATAATTCCCATGATTCCTCAGTCCAAATTTAGGTAATTCAGCTGCCGACAATTGCCGACTAATAACGACTGCAAGCCGATCGGCGCACAGTGGAAAAATTGAATTCTGTATTGCGCAGATTTCACATCCTACGTCACATGAAGCGTTATAGGCAGGCTGATGGTGCCATTGCAGTCTACATAGTCTAAGTGATCCTTACATACTTCTAGTTTTCATCCACTTGTGGTAATACCCATGAACGATTACGGTTCACCTTCGTGAGCTTCTAAAGGAGCCACCAGAGCACACGATTTTAATTTATCTAGTCTATCAATATGGCATAGTTGCAGACACATTAATTTGGAACAACGAGCAATTCGCCATTTTGGGAAATCGTCAGCCATTTATCCGATTGTCTAGGAAATATTTCCATTCCCCAGACAAAATTGAGCACAGGAATGACCATTCGACGTGCCCCAGTTCACAAAATATGGAATTTAAATCTTGGAAAATGGCGGTGTATGCTAATCGTACTCACTTAGGAGCATGTCATCACTCCACAGCTCAACGGTTAATTTAAAGTATGATGACTAATGTGATACCGTCATTCCCGGTATCCTCTCTTTTACTTGCCCCAGATGCAGAAATAGAAAAATAGGAATAAAAATCTGAAACTGATGCTAGGAGTTACTAAAAACAGTAACAAATAGCAAAACTTGATCATGGGATTTATCTCCCTTTGTTTACCATGAAGTGATTGAATTTAACGTAAAAAATAATTAAACATCACTGATTGTATTTTTTTCTGTAATTAACCAAATTCCACGAAAAGTAATTTAAAACGCAAAATTTTATACATACCTCTAATTGTGTGAAAATTAACAGGCAACCGCCCAAACAAAAACAATACTTAAAGCTGACATGACCTTATTTAATGCACGAATGGTAGCAAAAAAAAAATATTTTAGTTCCAGTTGAATAATACCCAGCGGAACTAATCCGAGTGCCGAGTTGTCTGCCAACTTCTCATCCAAGTACATTTACCTCCACCGCATATATAAAGCCTGAATCGGCTGGGGACCTTGCCAGTCTGAACTGACACTCCTACTGTGCACATCATATTCATGTTGTCGTTGTCACCAGCCAAAACTCGAGCTCTGTGAGCGTCATATCACATTCATTGGCAAACAGTATAAATATATCTGGAAAATGGGTAATAAAATCGGAAGGATCTGACCACTAAACACGATTTAGACATACCTTTCAGTATTTCCTCAACACAATGAAACCTGTTGGTCCCGTCACCAGTTTCTACAGCATTGTATTTCAATTTACCTCACTCGACGAAGAGGGCGCATTTCATTTGATAATTCTTGAGGCTCTACACGATGCACTCCACATGCGATCTCCTTTTTGATACCCGGTATGACGATACTGCTACAAGCCAACCCATGTTGACCGTTTACTGTGCCAAGGGGACAATGCGAGACTTGCTGTTGCTGTTGGAGACTATTTGTGCAAACCGGAATGGCAAATTCCAAAATACGGAGTTACAAATTGAGAGCCCTTATTGCGATTGTCAGCCCATCCAGTATTTTGACCTATCCACCATTGTATAGAAAGGTGAAATCTTTTAGCATTCGTGGTTGGGAAATCTGGCGTATCTAACCTCCAACCCTTGGCCTTCAGTCACTATGACCACTTGAATAGGTCACTTCCAGTGACGTAAAAAGTAGGACTTCGGAAATGGCCACAGATCTCGGCGAATATCCGGAAAAACGGACTCAAATGGGTCTAGATAAACCATCTTAGGTCCACATGGGTTGTGCAGGGTATCGTATTGAAGCGTTCGAGGGTTCTTCGGGCTAGGTTACTGGGAGGTGGATGCAAAATGGTATTCTGGACAAACACAAAATTCGGAATAATGGGTATTACAGGACATGTCGCCAGCAATGGCGGTCACTACACCATTTTTTACAAGGGTTGTGGGATAGCGCCGGCGATAGGTTGTGCTCAGTAGGGCATGATGAGTCTAGCCTGACAAGTTACCAACTCCTGCATGTTATTGGAGTTACAGAACTAGATGTGACTGAATGATGGGGTTAGGTACAAATGAGTGAGTCACTGAGTGAATCGTGCCCAGCGCACGGCTCTAATGATGGGGAGTAAGATCCATACACCCATACACCCAACTAAATCTAGCATCTAATGTCTTATCGCCTTGACGCAATCCAATGAGAGAAAGAGGGATTAACAGCAACAACAACAGCAACGAGCATCTTTGCGTTTACACAACAAGCATTTTGTGTATTACACATTTTATTTATCCCCTACGTCATCACATGGCAACAAAGCTGTGGGATTCGCGATGGATGCGGTTACGATTCGCCTATGCTATTGTAAGTGTATCAAACGCATCCTCGACAATGTTCGCTCTTGTTCGTGTGAAATGATCATCCATTCGTTCTGCTCTATTCCTAAGCATCTTCGGACAGTCCAGAGTACTGTAATGCCAACATATCCTGGAACTGCTGTTTTCATAATTTGACCGCGGTTTTCACCGCCTCTGTGGGTGGTAACCCTAAATCCGCTTCTAATGATGACGTCATTTCTATGTATGACATCACTTACAATCTATATTGTATCAGCGGCACCCCCAGGTCAGGACACATCCGTGAAAGGACATCGTTTTGGGCGATGACCTGACTTCCATCAAGGGTCAATGAACAATCCTCAAAAAATGTGTCCATCTAGCCTCAGAACGCAGTAGCTGCGAAAGTGACCTCTGACCTAGCGGATTTCTGGGAGCGGAAACGGGGTCACGTTCATGCATGCACACAATTAATTTGCGGCGGAACTTTTCTTCAATATGGCTGCACCCTGTGAGGTTGACAATACCGTCCCACGGCACCAACTACTATTATTCAACATAAAAATATTTTTGTATAATTTGAATGCATTATCTTCTTATGATTACAATTAACTTCATTACACAATAAAATGCGACCGAATCGCTCGATTATCAAAGGTACTGTTTCGTAGACGACTCACTACGTGATTGCCCTACGCTCCCCATGGGAGGCTCTTTGTTCGTTCTATGTGAAAGGCTAAGTGCCGCCAATACAGAAATAGCCGAACGTGAGATTGAGCATGTGTGTGCGATGACGTTATGGCATTGCGATAGAGCGATAAGCCGTTACGATATAGCGTTAAGGCGTTCAAACTAGTGAAAAGCGTAACGTCGGGCATTGACACGCGTCACTACGTTTCGTTGATTGTCAATTCCATAGTATATCATGTGATCATTTAGACCATTCAAAGCTTCTGATCTATCTTACTAGGGCGTTCGGATGCTAATACAGGTGTTTGCAGGGCATTACTGTGTTGCGTCTATAAAAGAAATCCCGACGTTCACCAGAAGCTACGATATGATGACACATCAAAATCATATACATGGGTAAGGAGAAGCTGACGCAGACACTGAAAGCGTACCGGCGGACACTGACAGCCCATTGACTGACACTGCGACCCCACCCACTGACAACTGAAAGTACGGCCGCTGATAAGCAAACTACCTTCCAGGGAATGAAACGCAACACTAATAGGGTGGTGGAAAACGATGCCGACGTGCTGACAAGAAGTCGTATGACCCCAAAGACAAATATATACGGACTGCATATTTATAAAACCATGACAAGAACCAAAAGAGATCTCTGTGATGTTGTATCCCACCCAAATCTGAGTGAGGAAGACTACGAATCTACCTTATTTTATCAGATCGACAGTTACGTTACCCGAAATGCCGTCGACGAGCATTCAATTCGAGATCCTGCACGACCAAAGCGGACTCAATATTGTGCATATAGGCCCATTTGCCTGGGTGTACGGTGCATATTTCGGAATTTTTTAGATGTCCGGCTGTTTTTTAAGCCTCTGTTTTGCATCCACCCGCCAGTCAGGTGATCAGAAATGACCGACGGTCAAAGGTCAAGGGTCATTTTCGCTTCATTCATCCACCCCGATTTCCCAACAAAGAATGCTAAGAGATTTCACATTTAAAAATGGACGGGGTGACAATCAGAATCAAACTCCCTTTCAGTTTATACCTCCGTCTTTAGGAATTTACAATTGAGTGCGGGCAGGCCTGATTAGTAGACATAAAATATAACAATTCTTACTTTGGAATGAAATTTCCGAATTTTGAAGTCGTGTCAGAAAGCTGAATTCACAGCGCAATCGAAGTGCACCATATCGAGCCTCAACTGATAATCATGAAATAGAATGAACAGTTGCCCCCTCGTGTTTTTGGCGAGGGATGTAAATTGACAAACAAAGCCGGAGAAGTCTGTGACAGGATAAACAAGTGTCTTTGTTTTGAGCATGGGGCCTACTATAGACAGGTGATCCATGTTTCGAGGAAAACCCACCGGTATGTCTGAATCGTGTTTGAATAGTCATATCCCTAATTATATTACCCAGTTTTTTTCAAGATATCTTTATATTGTGTGAGAGTTAATGTGTTATAGCATATGATGCTCACAGTCCGAATATGTGCTGGTGACAACAACAACAGCATAAACATGATGTGGACTGTCCGAGAGTCTGTTCAGACTGGCAAGGTCCCCAGTCGATTCAGGCTTTATATATGCGGTGGAGGCAAATGTACTCGGATGAGAAGTTGGCAGAATAGCGGCGTGAACTCGGCACTCGGATTAGTTCCGCCGGGTATTATTCAACTGGAGCTCAAATCTGTGAATATTTTTTTTCGCTACCATTCGTGCATTAAATAAGGTCATGTCAGCTTTAACCATTGCATATTCAACTCAGGGAAAACAACTTAAACTCGTGAAAATAAGCAATCAAAAAGTCATTAAGCGTTAACAACAACATACATCATCACGATTAGATTATTGTTACTGTTTTCAGTAACGAAACATTCGAAGTAGGCGTTCTGTTACTCAATTAGGTGACGCTATTGAAATTCGTACATTACTGGAGTGATCATCCTAGATATTTCTGCATATAATCGTATTCATAAGGCAACAGATCACCAAAATAGGTCTGCCAAAAATGGTGTACATTTAGTACCCAATGAAATATCTGTATGCTCTTGGTATATAGATTTGCCAAGTTCAACGCAGAAATTCAACCAACTCCAGAAAACGAAGTTGTATGGATTCCAGCTTCAATACACGTTTCCTTAAACACAGAGGCCATCAACCAACTAAGGAAGTTTTTGAGGTCCTGTTGCGGAATTGTAGCGTAGACATGGTAGATAAATCCCAGGCAGATAAGTGTCAATACGATATCAATCGGGTTAGCATTACATTCTTCCGTGTAATATTTAGAGTCTTTTATTATCCACATGCTTCCAATCGCATGAACGTATTTTTGCAAGCACAAGGTTTTCATCACCCGAACGAATGGTACTATCATACGTAAAAACTTCGGACAGATACCAAGCGAGATCATTATCAGCGTTTATTAGGGTGTGTCCGAAACGGCAGCATCTGATTAGTCTCCGAGATCCGAATTTGGGGCAGTCACAGGCCTTGCACCAAACACACCTCCATGCAACATTGAACGAGAGAGCAGGTGGCCCCGGTGGGGGCATCGGAGTGTCCCTCATAGCAAAAGAGTGACTTTTTCCCCCTGCGAATCACCGTCGATTTTATTTCTTTCAAATATGTTTAGGCTGTTAGTCACAAGAAAAGTTAGTCACAAGAAAATACAATCATGCGCTATGAATGCGAGAAATAATGCAGCTTCCCGCAGCTGCCCCACATTATGCCCCTCCTGTCTGGGTGTTTACCTTCGTGTCTGGTTTCTTGGCAAAGCACTAACAACAGATCATTTAATTCGCTCTTTTAAACAGGGCAGATACATGAAGAAATGTGTACAAGCAGTTAGCATCGGCCCAGTCAGTCTGCTAAGGGTAATTATTCAATGAAATCGTAATTCTATAAGCTCGCTAACATGAAGGTATTAAATAATTTAGTTGTACAACTTCTTCAATCAGATATGAATCTGACTTCAGTTTGTATATTGTTTAAGCATTTGGGTATCCAGTACACGTTTACATATTGGTGCGAGTATCTCTTTCTTGAGGAAGTCTGTCTGTTTGTTGAATACACGTTCCAGGGTGGCTGTCATAGACGCATTCGCAGAAGGTGTAGCTTTGCTATATTAATTATCCAGCACCTTGTAATAGTATATTGTAAGTAGTAAGAATATTATAGACCCAGGTATCTTTGTGAACCGGAATTCACAATTTTCGTTGTAGAAATATAAGAAATTTAGCAGCAGTTTTCACTTTTTGTTCATGTTTATAATGATAAGGAGTGATTCGAGCTATATACGCTGATACTGTCCCTCTACCACGTATTCTAAGTTGGCGCCCTCTATCTGTATACCATGACATGTTGTTTACTAATTTGGCATTTAATATCATTGTCCATAGCTTCAGGTTCAGTCAACTGTGTTCTGCGATAAGATCTAACAATTGGGCCATCGCAATGAACAAGCATGGCTCGTGCCAGTATAATAAACTCGCATTGTCGAGGACATTCGAGGCTAATGACCCTTGAATTTAAACAATTGCAGTCGGTGAAAAAATATTCTAAGAGTGTAAACATAAATCTTGTTGATCCACTGATAAGCTTGGCATAATGCGTAAGCAAAGTCACTCCGAATAAAGTTAATATGCGTTTGTTAACTTTATTCGGAGTGACTTTGCTTACGTAAACATAAAAACATCCAGATATCTTCAGATGCCCGAGGTAATTAAGACTATGCTTGTTCATTACATTTAGTTTACCTATCTAGATTTGTTGAAAGTAGTTGCCAGTGGGGAGGAGATCAGCAAACTCTTCTCAATTTATATCGATCACTTGTTCGGTCCAAACTCGATTATGGTTCTATTGTTTGCAATCGTGCAAGCAAGTCAAACTTAGCAAAGCTAGATCCTATTCTCCATCAAGGACTAGGACTTTGCGATCGAACCACTCAAATCTGCATTCACCACTAACTAGTCGTGGACTTGAACCTAGAAAAAGCTTTTTTTTTATGTGGAGACCATGCTTGTGATCATATTTTCTGGATTATATCATAGATATATGTCAGGCTTCAAAAAAATATGTCCCTCTCTCATCAGGGGTGTATAGCCGAAAATCCTAGACAACCGAATACTTTCTACTTCACAAAACAGCTCTTTGAATTTTATCATATTGTTGAAACACTAATCGTGTAGCCTAATTCTGAACCATCGGCATCTGAAATCTGATATAAGAGTAATCAATCTTATGCATCCGGTGCTGCTTTCAGACAAGCCAGATAATATACCAATGGTCATATTTACACATGTCAAAAGTATAAATGAACCTCCGAACCTCTACATTATGAACCGGACTAACAGTACTATTGACAAAGGTCAGCATGTCGGTGAGGATTTCTATACTAAGGAAATTCAATATTGCAATAAAAAAATTGAATCTGGCATTTCATTCTGAAAACACCTTTATCATGACTGATTTCTAGACATATGCATATAAATATACTTGTAAAACCATCCGTTGCCACACTTTTGTGGTTCATGAGTTGTTGTCTGGATATAATACAAATGAGGTAGCGTATAAAATCGACTACAGAAATACACACCTTTATATTATCGCAAATCAATCTCAGAGCCTGCACATTGATGCTAATAAAAGTAACTAAAATCGGATAAGAACATTTTCAGAAAACCTTTTGGCAAAGTTATAACCTTCATTAACTTACCAAAACTATCAACGCTAAGGCTACAACATTAAATGATTTTATCAATAATTATATTTTCTGACCGAGGTACCTACAGATACATGTATTTATTTAGTCATTTTCAAAGCTGAATCATATCCTCAGATGATATTAAGAGGGTGAGGAGATCACATATATTACAGGGATAGAAAGATTATGTGAACTTCGACTGAGAACAAACTGGAGAACAATATCGGCCAAATTAGCCAAATGTACTCGGCACTATAATATTGTCCCTCAGGTTGCATAGATTTCAAGCTTTATTTTCGAGATTCATTTAGCACAGTACCATATAAAGAATGTTGCCCTTACTAGAATCCGACCTCCACGATCTAAATCTTACCGAGCTCCAGACTTTACGCTGCATCAAGTACTTGAATTTACCGAGCGCAGATCACCGGAAATTACCGAGCTCTGGACTTTATCCATCGCGACTGCTCGACCTATTCCGTCGAAGTCATAGTACCTCGCGCATTAATGGTGTAAGGATTTTACACCGCTTCGGTGTAAACCGGGATCCGCCGCACGTGAGGCATACCACATGCTATATAGGGTATGTTTCCGCTCACATAGTCCTCGTTGTATTTCTCCCTTATCAGGAGATAGAATATATATCCAAATGAAATGGATGTTCCATTGACTCTACCCCCGAAGGATCTCTTCTAATTTGAGGTGTTTTTCCTTGTTTTTCGTCTCAAACTGATCTCCATGGTAACGGAAGTCATACAGCTCACATGCGCTGTTTCGGGGTGATACTGTGCTTTCAACATGGATGCCAATATGGATTCCTAGCCGTGCGTATCGAGGTACTTATGTCCTATACATTATCCGAGGCCGTGCCGAATGGATAGCCCTACTGAAGGAAGGAATAAAACAAGATAACCATTCTAAATGGAGGTAACTACTCGAAAGTGTATATCACGTTGGGTAGGCTACATCGATTCTTGTCAGACTACCGAAGTTAGGCAACGTTGAGCCCGATGGGTGACAGGTTGCTGTACTGGCTGGGCTAATCAGTGTCCATGGTAATAGGAACTGAGGGCGCTATCGTGTCCTGACACATGGAGGCACCGTCGTTATATGACTGAAATATACACAGGGGCTCGTTACCGTTGTTAATTGGTTAATTAGGTTGATTACAGAAGGGGGTGTCGAGGTAAGGAATATTACCTACCTCGACCCCCCGTCATCAACCTAATCAGCCAATTAACAACGGTAACGAGCCCCTGTGGAAATATACTTGAAAATGACGTAAAATCCTAATCACTCACCCTTGAAAGTGTATATCATCGACATATATTAGTATCCATATGATCTTCTCAGTCCCAGTATGTCCCGCAAATTTCACCGTAAATGGATGGTTTAATGGTTTCTCATATTCTTGTATATAACTTTCATCATCATCGTGTTCAGAACCCAATGCTATCTGCTTGTGAGTACTAGCTTCTAACACACACGATACTGTTTTTCCCGTCATTCTGTCGTACAAATAACTTCCTGTGTGAATGATCAGACTGTGAAATTGATTTCAAATGTCTACGCAAATTGGAAGATGGATCAGTCCTTTGGCGTATACATAACATTCATAAGTCAGTGTCTATGTCTACATATTTAACATGAATGAAAGATGGTGACGGTTCTTCCTCTTATTATAAGATATCCGAACTCTTGAATCTTGGATATATATCTTATATTAAAGCGAAGAACCGTCATCAGCTTTTAGAGATATAAACAGAGACACTTACCATGGCTTATGAATATGCTCCAAAACACTGAACAGTCCATTTAATATAAGAGGACACTTCATGAGCGTAATTTTGAATTTGCTCATCCTCCTTTGCACCTAGAATTATATCGGAAAGCTTCAGCTTTCTTGTTCCTTTCTTACCGGAGCTGCGGTCGGTAAGGCAGGACCATCGGGGTCTCCACTCCAGTCCGCAGGCTTGAGCAACGAGGGCATTCTGGCTTCTTACAATTTAGGGTCAACTCATACCTTATATGCAAAATTTTCTAAAATTAGCAAAATCCGCGAAGAAAGTTCCGAGCTCCGTACTTTACCGAAATAGCCCTACTAAGAGAGGGTATCTCCAAGGGAGGTAGTGAATTCTTTACCAGGTACTCTCAAAACCACATCCACGAATACGGACTTTTGCCATAACAGTTGATCATTCTCTGTGGAATGGAGTCTACATATCTTTCAAGTTCTCGCAACAACTAGTTCATCCATATGCATCTTCTCGCTCCCAGTGGACCCCGAGTCTTCTCAGCATGATGAATATATATTTTTTCACCATCATCGAACTCAGACCCAAATCCTATCTGCTTGGGAGTACCAACTTCTAACACGGATGATATGTTTTTGCCCCTCATCCTATATTACGTCTAGCTTCCCATGTGTATGATCACTAAGTATTGATTTCAAATATATTCGCAAATTAAATGAGCTGATCAGTGATCTGGCGCATACGTAATATTCATAAGCCATGGTAATTGTCTGTATCTATATCTTTAACAGAAATGAAAGTTGATGACGGTTCTTCCTCTTAACATAATATACTCTCTAAAACAACTTGAGTGAACTGTTCCACTCAAGCTTGAGTGAAATGAACCTGTTCACTCAAACTTGAGTCACTTTTCACTCAACTTGAGTTACTTTTCACTCAACTTGAGTTAAAACCACTCATGTTCACCCAAGTTCACTTAACTTGAGTAGGATCAATTTCCACGCTTATGCTTGAGTGAATGTCACTCAAGTTGAGTGCATTTAAAGGAGTACTTACCGTATTTTATATAGGTTCCTATTACAACGGTTAGACTCTTAAAGAAATATAATCAACTATTTTACTGTCGTTGAGGGCGATAACCTATTATTTTTATTACAATTTGTGAAACCATGTTTCCGCTTTGCGGTCGACGTGGGCGCCGCCATGTTGCCTGTAGGATGACGTGGCTGATGACGTCAGTATTCAGGACGACGTCACGGCTAACGCTTGATCCAGGGACTTTTTAAACTACGGACATTTGAATTACTCTGGGTCCGAGTTTTAATGCTAGGAAAATACTGGCACGGCAAATCCTACGGGGGTAATTCCTAAAAGGAAATTGTTGGTTATCTCGGCCAACTGAAGAATTTTCTTCCCCAAGTTTTTCAACTAAGACTTGCTCGATTCAATTTGGACAAAATTTGAAGCTGAGCGATAAACTAAAAGAGCGTCCTCTGCAATTGTCCAGTGATTTGAGTTGAACGACGATGCTTCTAAGTTCGTAAACATTTTTATGATTACACTTGAACTACTGAAATCAACTAGAACATCCGTGAACTTACTGGGTTCCTTCTCGTGTGAATTATCGGCATGACCAACACGATCAACCTTAAATCTCCATGACGTTGTGACGTTTTTAGATGAGTATACATCCCCTTCCGCTCATCTAAAAACGCCACACAGTGGTGCAATGGCGGCGCCCAGTGCACGCCGTGGCGAGCAACAAAATATTCAATATTTCTTTTATTTCGCATTCTATCAACATCAGTTTTATATAATAAGGTTTTGAATACGATTGTTGATAAATAGAGTCACACTCAAAAATAAGGTAAGTACTCCTTTAACTCAAGTTGAGTGAAAAGTAACTCAAGTTGAATGAAAATCTCACTCAGGTATTGAGTGGGATCAATTTCCACTCTTCACTCAATTTTTTTTAGAGAGTATCCAATATCCGGACTTAACTGAGCTCAGAGCTGCGGACAAGATTTTATCTGGATTTTATCGAGCGCCGAGCTCCGGACTTTCAAAATGACGGTCACGAGATGTCATGGTCATTCTTTTAGAGCATACGTAATACTTATAATCCATGGCAAGTGTCTCTGTTTATATCTCTAACAGGAATGAAAGCTGATGACGGTTCTTCCTCTTACTATAATAAGATATCCAAAATCCAAGAAGTCGGATATCTTATATTAATAGGAAAAAACTGTCATCATCTTTCATTCATGTTAAATATGTAGACATAGACTCTAACAATGGCTTATAAATGTTACGTATGCGCCAAGGACTGACCAGTTGTTTTAATTTGCGAAGACATTATAAATCAATACATAATTAATTATGTACTACATGTTGGGGAACTATTACACCATCCATTCACGATGAAGTCTGCGGGACACACTCCGCACTGCAAGTGTGCCGGATGGATAGACTCCATTCCGCATAGAAATATCTACTGTTATGAGAGTACCAGAGTATCTAGTATAGAATTCGTAAATGGGATACCTATGAATTTAGGAGTGGATGGATACTTTGATCTCAGTGTAAGAAATCTGATGATTGTGGATGATCAGATAAATAATGTCTTGGAGAGTTGAAAGTGGTTCATTAATGAGCCTGTTACAGCCCAACGTCACCACCGATGACCTTTAGTGTGAACCAGACAAGCACAATGTCCGAGTGGTGGCCAGTGATTTGCTACCGCTCTTAGTGACGTGCTCGAATTTTGTTCTCTAACTGTGAATGAAATGTTTGTATTCGAAATGCTGCATGAATAAGTTGTATTGATGGCTCTTTGGCCTCACTAAACAGTTTCTTATTTAGATTTAAGGTTATGTGGTTTCTCTTGAATGTAGTGGAAAAGACAATTTCAAGGGAGGTAACTCTGAGCGCCCTCGAGGATGGAATGTTTTCCAGGGTTTATCATTTACTAGTGTAAATGACTAAGAGAACGAGCTGGCGAAGACATATCCAAACAGTATTTTTCTTTTAAGTCTTCCAAACCTTCTCTTCGAACATGTCATAGCCACTCATCTCTCAGTTGTGAACGTCATACAATTTTCAAGTGCCGAACATGCTTGAGGTAGGGGTGGTTTTTCAATTAATTTTAGGTCCATTTTCCTACATAAATTTGATAAGTCGGGCCTCTTTATTCACCATTTTGTAGCTGAAATTCTTACGATTTGTTTCATCTACTGTTATCGATAGTCACATCAATGTTTATTATGAACAGAGGGAGTTTGTGATAGTGTATCACTGCAATTTCAGGTATTATGATGGAAACTCTTTGCTGTGCCCCTTATTCTTTATACAAAAGAAAGATCTCCGGGGAGTTGACTGAGCGCATGCGCGGGATGCAAAACGATTCCTTAACTAGTCTAAACTCAACCCGGAAGAAAATACCACTACGGTGCCTTTGATGAATTTGTTGTAGCTAAACATCATTTTATAGGTTTTCGCAATGCTTGAAGACAAATTATAAGCCCCATCACAATGAAACACCTGTATACAAGACTTGCATAATGGTTTTTTTTTATCAAATTCGATTTTTAAGAATCATTACTCATCATCCCAAATTCTCGGGTTTTAGCCGCATGAAACGCATGCGGGAGGTAGAGATGTTCAGCCTATGTTTTCGATGCGAATGAACGCTGTGATTGTTGAAAGATCTGATAATATCCTACCTTTGGCGCTGGAAAACCTTGAAACAGCCACCCAGCGAAGTTTTACGTCAAACCGTAACATTCGATGCAGTGGCACTTTATGGAAATGAACGACGGATGACAACAATGCGCCCACCAACAGTTGTGTGAGTCCAAAGTTAGCTCCGCCGTGGCCGCCGAAGTAATAAACGGCAAGCCATACCATTTATTTTTCAGGATCATTTTCTCCCATTTCTCATGAACGGTAGACAAAAGTTGAGATAAATCTGGTCAAATATACTTCATTTTGTACCTGTTGTAACATATGTACAACATCACCCTCAAATTATACCGAAACGCCTTAAAAATTATTTTACAAGACTTTATGCAGTGCATCGATATCAAACAAGGAACCAGCAATTTAACCTTTACAGACCCTTCTATAAGTCAATTCTCATGGAAATGGAGCCTGTTTTTCTCTTTATAGTATCACGTCCTATATGTGCATTTACTTTCCCTGTTTTTTCCTATATTTGTATGTGTTAAAAGCTTTCACCTACCGTATCTGTACCATCGTTTTTTGTAAGTGTTTCGGGATAGAACAAGCCCCCAGGAGTGTTATTCCCGCCAAAGTTTTCTGAAATTATGTCTTTGTATTGTTAGTATATAATTATTGGTGAATAAATATTTATCTATCTATGTCACTCTCACAAAGTTTCAGAAAAATTAATGGTAGTGTACATTTTTAGGTTGACTACACCCTTAAAAGAATCGTTTCATTTCTGGAAGCAAATGATTGCTGAACTTTCCCCCATAATCTTCACTGTTGACTATATAAGCTTACTCCCAATTTGATTAGTTCATTTCTATGTCAATAGTTTGTATAATTAATCGTCTTTGTCTTAAGATATTTGAATAAGCTAGTTTAACGAGAGCCATCAGAAGATGGTGTATTACGCCACGCCCCCCACCCCTCCCCCACCCCCCGGCCCCAGTTTCAGTGAACCGGGAAGGAGAAAAACATTTTAAAATAAATAATGTACAATACAACACATCAAAGGAAATGCTTGTCTCCAGATTGTGCCTATAATATACACCAAGTATCATGTGAACCACATCAAAAGTTGTAGGAGAAGTTCATTTGACAAGATGATCTTTTATTAAACTACAATATTTTGAACTGTGAAGGGCAATAAATCAGTGAGGAAAAATCCTCTGTCAACGAAAATAGCCGACGCGCATCACTAGACTGTGCCGATAACAGCACATGTTCATCTCTGGATTGTGCTTATAATATTCACCAAGTATTATGTGAATCATATCAAAAGTGTAGGAAGAGATGCGTTGACAAGATTATATCATTTAATCTACAGTACTTACTATGAAATGTAAAGGGCAATAACTCAGTAAGAATAAATCCTCCGTCAACGGGAAGAGCACAAGCGCATCTTCAGACTGTGCCGATAATATCCACCATGCATGTATCGTGTTAACCGTATCAAAAGTGTAGGAGGAGTTTCGTTGACAAGAAATATGAACTGACGGATCTACAGTACTTTGAGTTGTAAAGGGCAATAACTCAGTAAGGAAAAATCCTCCGTCAACGGGAAGAGCACATGCACATCTCCGGACTGTGCCGATAATATCCACCAAGTATTAGGTGAACCGTATCAGAAGTGTAGGAGGAGTCGCGTTGACAACATGATATTATTTAATCTACAGTATTTTGAATTGTAAAGAGCAATAACTCAGTAAGGAAATAACCTCCGTCAACGGGAAGAGCACATGAGCATCTCCGGACTGTGCCGATAATATCCACCAAGTATTAGGTTAACCGTATCAAAAATGTAGGAGGAGTAGCGTTGACAACATGATATTATTTAATCTACAGTATTTTGAATTGTAAAGAGCAATAACTCAGTAAGGAAATAACCTCCGTCAACGGGAAGAGCACATGAGCATCTCCGGACTGTGCCGATAATATCCACCAAGTATTAGGTTAACCGTATCAAAAGTGTAGGAGGAGTAGCGTTGACAACATGATATTATTTAATCTACAGTATTTTGAATTGTAAAGAGCAATAACTCAGTAAGGAAATAACCTCCGTCAACGGGAAGAACATTCCTCTCTCTCCATTATGATTATCTACGGCAAATCTTATCGAATAAACAGGATTGGGCAAGTACGGTATTCTCCATAATGCTTGCGTAACATATATAGATTTCTTGGTAACAGATGTGAGTTGGTGGGCGAGAAACGACAGGTGAGTCATGATTGAATTATATGCGACTCGGAAATCATCGAATTGATACTATTTATGTTAAATGATATGAATCAGTGCTCCGCATTATCTTAATTCCGGTATTCGTAAATATATGGTAACGGAAATCAGTTAAAGATGTAATCAGCCTCAAATCTGGGCTGAAATCGATGTCTCTCAAACTCAGCGAAAGTGACATATGTTACAACAGGTACAAAATGAAACACATCTGACCACAAGAAACTAAACTTGTTTCTACCATTCACGAGAAAATAGAAGGAGTTGATCTTTATAAATAAACAGCATGGCATGCCGTTTATTTTTCCAC
The DNA here is from genome assembly GCA_036873755.1 of Hanleya hanleyi. Lineage (NCBI taxonomy): Eukaryota > Metazoa > Mollusca > Polyplacophora > Lepidopleurida > Hanleyidae > Hanleya > Hanleya hanleyi. The sequence continues at coordinate 99,177 of JAVTVY010029705.1, read as the reverse complement.
GGCCGTGTCAACAAGCGTATACATGTGTGGTGCATTCTACCAACGTATGCTATGCGACATCACCGAACCGTAGGCACGAGCCATGACGCTATCCCATGGCTGCAGCTGTGCAGCCTTCAAATTCGTGAGCGTCGCCACGTCACTCATACGTCACGCAGTGACGTCATTTTCCTCTCCGCGTACAACACACACTCAATGGCGAGACAGAAAAGCCGTCGAAGCGGACAGAGTTACAAATTTCTCTGACAAGATATTCTTGCATTCGTTGTATATGACGATCCCACTGTCATCAAATATAATACATATGATGCTTTGGTGATCTTCCCTGCTGAAAAAACGCACAGGGGAGAGTTTACAAAATCCATCCATTTTGAGGCTGATTACATCTTTAAAGTTTGCAATCTTTTGAGTGCATTTCATGCTGATAAACAAATTAAAATCTGGAATACTTTAGAATTGTCTGACTGAAAAGGAATGAGCAGGTGATATGAACTGACCGGTCATATTTAAAAAAATCTTCTATTTGAAAAAAAAACACATTTTCAGTCTTTTTTACAAAATCTGCTATTTTGCTCGGATCAATGAATTTGACTAATGAATTAATGAAAAACGTAGCATTTGGGAAATTACTTTATGTTGTCTGGTTTACGCTATTGTTGTGACATCAGAAATCATCAGACTGTTAAAATCATATCATGTATATGGTGAAGTTATTCGTGTAAATAACGTAAAACGGGAGAATGTAGCCATGTCTCATACACCCACATACATGCACATGTAGATCAGAAACATAATAAACCATATATAAATTTTAAGAATTGTGTTGAGCCAATTTCCGAGCTCTAGTGCTATGTACCTTGATTCGTGGAACAGGACCTGGTTATCTAAGTGTTTCATTTCCACCCGGATTCGTTATAAGGCTGTAATGAGATATGGATGAAAAGGGATGATCGCTATGAGATCAACCGTGAAATAAATAGAAAATACAAATTCTTTTTGTGAAGGGGATTGGAAAAGCACAGTTACTTACGAAGTTTTCAAAAGGATCATATTTTATAACATTCTCAAATTGTGATTCAGGAATTCAAAATCACATGGAGTTTATCTTCACAGTATGGCCTATACTGACACAGCGATATAACCAAGCTTTCACAGTATGGCCTATACTGACACAGCGATATAACCAAGCTTTCACAGTATGGCCTATACTGACACAGCGATATAACCAAGCTTTCACAGTATGGCCTATACTGACACAGCGATATAACCAAGCTTTAATAGGAAATGAAGACGAATGAGAACATTACATCAGTTTGATAGAAAAGAATAGAATAGAATAGAAATGTCTTCAAATAAACATGCACAACCAAACAATAGACTTGAATCATTTCGAGACTTGTAAACTACATGGATAGAATATCACTTCTGAGAATTCGGTGACCGGCGGTTTCTGAAATATAGTTACCATAGCCATCAGTAACTAAACTTTTTTTCAATTTTATAATTACATGGATTTTAGGATGAATTTGAAACAGATGGATCTTTGTTAATGCATATCCATCATGAAGATGACACACAAGATTAGTATGGGATGAAAGGATAAATGACACATCACGTCATTGAGATGCTCAACTGCAAAATAATATGAGGCACATCGACGTCTAAGCGTCTATCCTGATGACAATGACCATACAGTGGAGTAAATCTGCTGACGACAATAGTTGTGTGGCATGAACTTCTACGTTACGTACGAGTAATACAGTCTTCCTTGTCTGTCCCGGCGAGATAAAGCAAACGATTGTCGTTAAATTGGTATAAAATCATTAATCCTGCTATCACTGGCATGCTGGTGGGTCTTTAGACGATCATACTTGATCACACTAATCAGTTCACTGACTGGTAATCCATCTGTATTAATGACCTATTTCAATAAATTCCGGGACTTAACCAATGTTAGTTTCCAGACACGTTAAAGTGGGAGTATTGATATGGAACCATCTGCGCCAACCAAGTCAAATAAAATCTCGATAAATATTTGCCTGGGCTAGTTTACCACAGTATATGAGTAAAGTGGGCGGTATAACTACATATTCTCGGAATAGTTTTGTATGTAGACGTCGATAGCCGATATGGCTGTCGATAGCCGAGCAGTCTAAGCATTGTTATATACAGCTCGCAAGATCAAAGATATTCTCTCTTCAGTAACCTCGATGTTTATTTCTCATACACCGATTTAAATTATCAGTTGCATAGGGGCGTGAATATGGGATTTTGGTTACCGAGCTCCCGATCAATAAAATCACGGGTGCTTCTGATTAGCTGGGGCTCCGTACTATAGAAATTAAAAAAGGCTCGATTCCATATCTGACGATATGTATGGACTGGTACACACGAGCCAGTTTTCCCTGACAGGTGAGACCAAAATTTAAGGAAGTCTGTAGTGGCCATTGCGCTGCTGGATGCAAAAGCGCATCTGGTGCTCGACCATACGTACTCCCTTATTGATTCCACTGGCAGTGGCCTGGCCTCTGGAGCTCATCGAGTTAGAGAACTGAATAGCTTCCGTTATGTACAAGTTACTGACCACTGTACATGTCTGACTAAAACATGAATATATGCTCCAAATCTCTCACAGAAATGTCAAATACACACATTGCTGCCACTGAATATAATATTGATACCGCTTCTTGCAGAGGATTATGCGAATAGACTGAGGCCGAAATAATCTAACCCGCTCGATTTCTACAAAGGTGCAGTTTGAGGCAAGAAAAAACGCTCAAGATAGATCAGCTACCGTAAGATAGTGAGTAATATTGTCTCATGAAGATAACGGTATCTAGAGACATCACATCGGCTAAAAGTAGTACTTTCTGTTAATAATGTTCTGATGAGACACAGTATAAATCGAAACAGTTTCATTTGCCCGAGCCTGCGTCTGGGGCGAATGACCTATGTTTGAAGAAAATATTTCATTTGGTCGCGATAATCACTAGTTCAGCGTTTGAAACATGTTGGTTTCTGCAGCAAAATCTCCGGAAATTGATATTTTCTGCTACACTTTTTTCGCAATCGTCGAACTTAAGGAGGACAGATGACAAAATAAGGACGTCTTTGGATGGTGAAGAGAGGACAGTTAAATTTTTCCCTTGAATTCTCTCTCAGTTAGCTAATATGGGCAAATATGGCATGCCAGTCACGAGGAGTGTATGGTCTCGAGTCCTCACCCACATCCAGTCAAGTCCGGGTTTTGTATGACCTAGAGCCAGATCAGGAACAAATGACAGAATTGATGCAGACGACCAAACATCGTCTTGTTCAATTAATCTCAAGCGTAATCAGCATTACGCTGAATATAACCACTTATTTAAATGATCCACGCCCTATCCGTGACATTAATTTGATGCAACTGTTGGTTTACACTGGCTCTCTCAGCATGGCGACAGCATTCCCAACGTCTCCCCCATTCAACATATCAGAAGCTGGCGGAATCGACGTTCGATGGAAGAAATGGTTTAAGTAGATTGAAGAAGTTACAAGTCTCACTGTGTGTACCTGAAGTTGGCGGGGAAAGAGCACTCTTTCTACATTACGTAGCAGAAGAAACTATGGACAAATTTGCTGAAACAGGAAGTGAAAAAGACTTCACCAAACTATTCACCAAAATAAACATGTTCAGGCAGGCCATAAATCAGCCACGAGAAACAATCGATGATTTTCTCATAGCTGCTACATTTCAAGGATCGAGAGGTCGTGAGATTAAAACACAAAATGTACAAACCTGTACATCCTCGCGTCTTCGTCGTCGCGCTCTACGTGAAACGGACATGAACGTGGCATAACTGCTGAAATTAGTCAAGAGACATGGAACTTTAGTAAAACGAGCAACTGACATTGAAGAAAATTCCATCACAATAAACAAGAAGCAAGAAAAAAGAAAATTAAAAAATAGTCAAATGCAAACTGTCCTCCTACGCACACTATAAACATACGTATATATGGCTGTGTCAAAGAAACGGTTTATCTGTGCAAGAAAAATACCCCTTACTTGTGACGCAGGCACACATGTATATATATTGCAGGGCTGAAGTACCCTTTCCTGTGATAAATGCATATACACAATAAATTTATAACTTCAAATGAATAAAAAAGTACCCCAAGTAGACATATTTGTTTACTCACACTGTAATTCGAAAAACACTATGCCAAATCCAGTAATGAATGTTGCAACTATGGAAGTGTATGTCCACACCCTGGTGTTCGACGATGTGCCACGCGTTCGAACAGAATGACTCAAATGGAAAAACCTGAATCATATTACAAATTCTGGTGATTTCAGGAGATATTGGAGGATTTGGTAGTCTTCTACCCACCTGACGTATAGCGGTTGATCTCAATCTGATGAAGATCATACAGGAAATGAAACCCGTAACCCCGCAATTGATTCTGCAATTGATACTCTAGTTGTGGAGAATGTGGACCTGTTCACCATGATAGGCAAGCTGAAAAACTTCCAAGTCAAGCTTCATATAGCTGACACAGTGTAGCCTGTAGCAACATCGGCGGGCACATTTTCACCTACGACAAAATATCGATGAGCAGTCGATGGACCTACGCCATGGGTTAGTCCAGTCGTTGTTGCGCCCAAGAACGAAGAAAAGTTTCGCGTATGCTTCGATAGAAATTGCGCTAATCAGGACATTCGTCAAAACGACAAATCACCCAACAGTGGATGAAAATATAGACGATTTGAGTGGAGCCACAAAGTTCTCGAATCTTGATTTGTATCAGGGTTGCAACCATCTTGACCACCCCCGCCCCCGACTCTCAGTAAATATCAAATATCAAATGACCTAAAATTATGCCAAATAACTGAAAATACAAATCTTCAACACAAAATCCGGCCAAGTATTGTGTCACGTCATCCGAATTTCAAGGCGACTCCCTGTGCTTTTGCTGAACGTTTAACAGAAGAATACGTGGACTTCGTCACAACAAATGCTACGTTCAAATCTGTGCATGTAAAGGAGATCGAATCAGTAACAAAGGTTTTTTATTGACTGGTGTTCATATATTACAGGGATTGAGAAGGCCAAAAATATTGACATGCAAACACTCAGAACGGTGGGACCAAATAATCAAACAGACACACTGTCTTTTGCATGCGGTCATAACCCTAACAATTTCAACTTCGTCCTGGTGATTTACAACAATCGACCAATGTTGGAGTTCAGTGGTCATCTCAAACAAACTTTCAACCAAACTAGAAGAATAAAGGGTAAAGGACAGACCCTTCCAGGGCGAAATTCCTCCCACTTTCACTCCCCAACTGCACAACTTCTAAATGTAAAAACTCGTGTAAATGTTGTAAAAAAAACACATTATCTATAATACTTCCACATTTAATGCCACTAACTACACTTTCAATATCAATGCTAACATGGATTGTAATTCCCGAAATCTCGCCTATGTTATTATCTTTTGTGGTTGCAACAAATACTATATAGGTCCATCAGGGGACATAATTTGGAACAGGTCTCGCGTACATAGACAGCAGATAACTATACGGTCTCGTGTACATAGACAGCAGATAACTACGCCCAGACTTCGTTCCTTGCTGGTATTAAAAAACATCGGTACATGTGCTGGGCATCTTGACATAAAGTTCAAAATCTTCCAATTCTTTATATTTACCACACACAAAGGCAGTTTTACTGTAATCATTTAGTCTACATATATAGAAGTGATCCTCCGTTGGTACGTTTCTAAATTTCGAGGTAATTCATAGTACAAAGGATAATAATAATATCCGTTCCCGCTATTAGACGAATATAAGAGAAACAAGCGCTGGATGAGAGCAAAGACCTCCGTCGAGGCAACCGGGTCCGTAGGGGAATACATCGCCGAATAACAAAGGGCCGGATGCCAAGCTCAATTTTGCATTTGTTGGACGTTAACTCCACCAATGGTAATTAACCTGGGATTGAGGGTTCCCCAGGGATGTGTCCAGCCAGGGATGTGGAAGTCACATTCTCCGCACATAAGTTTTGTCTGATTTCACGTGCTTGAAATATTGGGATATTAAATAGAGTATATTGATGGAAAACCTTGAATACTGTTTGAGACATTAGGCCCCCCCCCCCCCCCCCCCCCGAAAGGATGCCCCCGCCCAAATCAAGACGTTAGCGGCAGAAATGAGACCCTGTGTGCCTAGTTGTACCAATTTGCTTGTGATTTTGTGCTATATGCCCGACACATCAACACTTCATATTTTTTATGTGTACAGTGTAGCATCATCATTGAGAGAATCCTCTACAAAACACACCTGATTTTACCGACACTCCGTCCTGATCTGCCTCCGCATCATGTGGTGAGGATTCAATGCGCTCGGTATAATTTTGTATACTGGTGTTACAGGTCACCTTCACCATACTGTATCAATGACCATGGAGTTATACATGTATTACATTCATATTGAATGGTGATGGCTGAATGAGAATATTGCCCATATGGAACAAATGGCTGGATTCCAGCAAATAAAAAGTTCATATTAATCATAAACAACATACAGTTAATAATATTATCAAATAATTATGTGCATTCCTTGTCGACATAAATATATTACAGACAATATTATGACTGAAGCATGGTAACAGATATACACCTGAATCACATGTTATCGCGTAACATTTAACAATTTCTGAAAATGACGGCATTTTAATATCTGTCCAACCTGATATAATTTACTCGCTTACCTATTCATAAATGCGTATTGGCTAAGATCACATTATGCCTTGTATATATACTGTGCGTATGGAGCTGTTTGTAACTTTGTTCACTGCTGAAGATGCTATAACTAATAGCAAAATATACAGAATAAATTGTGATTCCTACTCGGGGATACTTTTCTTCTCTACAATTGAAGTAAAATGGTGTGTTCTTGTGCATTTTGACAGAATATTTAGACTTTGAAGATGATATGTAATGATGCCCCAAAATGAACTGAATTTTCCGTGTCATCTGTCTCTCTGTTTGCCCATCTTTCTTGTCAGACCACATTAGGCTGGATCAGAAGCCTAATGAAATTGACTGACCTTCACCTGTTTTATCGAGGTCAAATTTAGCATTAGCAATAGTTTTTAAAGGAATGAAGATAGGCTCTCCAAATTCATAATACTTGTGCAATTGGTGACTGACTGGAAGCCTATCCCAGTTGACTGAATCTATTTTCTCAGGTTATATACTGTATATTATGATATAACATGAAATATAGCTAGGCATTCTAAATTGATACCACATATGCAACTGATGATGGACCTGAAGTCTATGAATATGACTGACATTGACCTATTTTCTCAAGGTCAAAAACTGTAAGTTAAGTCACATCTTAACTGCTAACATACACCTCAAATCTAACATTGTCATCATTTTGTTGTGGCTGTGGTTTTTCTTCCAGAACAGTTTAGCGAATTTTGCATGTGGTTCAACAGTCTCGTGCTTCAACAGTAACATAGACCATGCTGTATCGGCTGAGCTGTTGAAATAGCCTTCATTTCCTAGCACTGACATACTGCATCACTGTCGAAATATGAGTACCAAGACAGAGTGATAGATCACACAGCCAGTGAAGGTTCCCGATTCACATTGAATGTCGTTATTGCCTAAGTAGTATTAGCAGCATTTTACAACAACAACAATTCGCTGATTTACAGTGAAAAATTATAGTGAAAGGTATCTATTTTTTGTTGTTTGGCATTTTTATTTGCTGGCATTGTTTCAGATAGAATACAACAGCCTAAATCATAAAATCAGGAATAAAAAGGGGGTTAAAATCTTTATGTTCAAACTTTCGTAGAAAATATAAAAGTGGCAATTTGAACTTTTATTTTTATTCGATTTTTTAATGTCGGTGGGCCCAGGAAACGCAAAATAAGGTTGGTATTGCCTCACACTGGGTTTCAACCATTGGTGAAGAAATCCCTTCTACCAGGGATGATTCCTGATTGCTCATCCTTCGGGGGTATCTGCCCCCCACTCTGTCCCATCCTAAAACAATTGCCAACCCTAATAGGGGGTGTGCCCAAATTGGGGAGATCTAAAGCCCTATGAGTACCAAATTATGTGTTACAAACTTTTCTGGGGAAATGCTCTTCGCCCGTGTTTCACACGAGCTTTCATTTCAATTGTGTCCAAAATCATTGCTTCAAAATTTCGTCGGGAACCATGACAAACCCTATTGGAAATCACATGAGTCGTGGGTTCCCCATACGACAATTATTTAGCGGGAGATTTCACGGTGCATTCCTAGACCTCCGTCTGATCGACGGAGGTAAAAATACCTAGAAGAAATAAGGTTGTAGTGCGCAAAAACGGGAATTGTCGAATGGAGATACATGTAAGTTTAGTGGCAATCACTCCAACAACACATGATAATTGTCATTTACCTCTGCGATGAGAACGTCTTTGAATAAAATCAATGTTTTGTCGAACTGTGACAACCGCCCAGCAAAGGGTTGACGCACACTTCAGAGGGGTCACAGACATTTTGAGAACAGGACACAGGAAATCTGAAAAACAGTCAAACCCGCTTCGGTCGATGTCGTTGACACAAACAGATCTTTCAGTTTGATAAGATGACATCATTCTATGGGGAACTTGAATCGTTATCCCTCAAAGTCTGCAACAGAAAGTCATCCAACAAACTGGTACAGGTCGCCAGGATGTCGAAATGAACGAAAAAATGATTCCCACGAATAAACTCCAATCATTTAGTCGAATCAACTTTCAACAATTCTGCCCCCAAGATGAACACCCAGAGAATTCAACTCACCAAGAGCCACTGCAAATGTCTTATCTTTCCCGCCGACCGTGAACTGAGGTCAATGCAGATTTTTGTGGACCACAACCTTGTGGAAATTATCTATGGTGGTCAGAAGTCGAGAGAATCAGTTTGGGAAAACCAAGATTCCTACTCTCGATCAGATATTCGCAACTCATCACGGCCTACCAGGAATTCTGAAAACTGGCAATGGATCCCCTTTCAACAGCATTGAATTCAGGGATTACCTGAACAGCCTTGGCCTTCATCACAATGAGATCACTCCATAGAATAACTAATGCAAATGAAGAGACTCCGCGATTCATGAAAACGTTGAAAATAGAATTGAAAACTATTGTGCAAAGCCGTACGACTAACAAGTTTCCAGCAGAACTTATGTTCTATCGCGCCTTTCGCATCAGTCTTCCACAACTCCCACATACATGTAAGTGTAATGATGTCGATCTTCGTGATACGAATGCAAAGGCAAAGCAGTGGATAAAACGGCACTCCAATAAGACGTTACGTTCTCAACATCGCCAAATATCAGGTGGTGGTACCATGTTCAACCGCGTAAAGAAAATCTACCAACTGTTTACAGAATTTCGAGCCTTATTAATTTTGTTGTTCTAGGTGATGATTGACAGTCTTGCGTTAAATTGTTCAAATTTCTGCAAAGATAAACTGCAGTGCGCAACTTATATTTTCATAGACTAAACATATGGTATATGAACTATGGGAATTCCACCAGTACCATAGAAATTTGATTTTATCTCCGATTTGACGAATACTCTGCAGATATGTATCCACATGGAATTTCTCGATACGACAATCCCTTATCAGCACCTTATTGGAGGAAGGAGGGAGGGAATAGTATCGGTATTCAAGAAAACTTATCGCCAATGCATCAATTTCGGAAGCCATAAAGCATCCTTTAGCTCTATTACATACAAGTGATACAAATACAAATGAATATTTCATTAATAATATCTATGTGAAATTGGCAATACAATATGTCAACAGCATATAGGTATTCCAATGCCTATTAATTGTGCACTCTTTTGGCTGACCTATATCGGTTCCCTTATGAAAACGACTATGTGTAGACACTTTCAAAGACAGATAATTTCCGTTTCTGTTTCTTCTCGTTCACCAATCGCTATATAAGTAACACAGTGAAGGATATATATCCACCTTCACTGGAATATAGATGGCCATAACGGCAAATCATATTTAGACCTATATCTCTGTATAACAGGAGTATATCATCAAGCACCTCCACTAAAGGTTTATCAAATTTGGTGATACATATCGCTGATAGCAAAATACGAGCGTAGCATGCAAGATCTAGAACTTGTGTCTAATTCCGCTTAACCCGGGGTTTTGGAAAACATGATGTCTTGCTGGCATCATTGAAAACTGTTGACCGCTTCTCTCTTGCAGGAAACTAACCTGGTTTTATGTATACGGTGAAATCCGCTTTTAATTTGGTGTTAATGCTATTGGATATGGACGCGGAAATTCTTCAATGGACGACGGTTAAATAGTGAATGGCGGACTGGAGGCTTGTATACTAAAAGTATAAGTTTGAAATCCAGTTTTAAAAGCTTTTATTCTTCAAGAGTTACGGACAGAGTCAAAGGTTTGGAAGTTAAGAGCAAATTTGAAGTTTGTCAGTAGATCTGCATGGCTCCAGCGTACCTGGCAAAAACGAAATACCGAAGAATTTAATACGGCACAAAATGATTGGAAGAAACTCGAGTTCCACAAATATGCATTTGAGGCAATAAAATGTTTCAAATGAAATGAAAAAGGAGACAAGTTGCTGATGACGGCTGCCATTATGATTTTACTCATCTATTAAGTGAAACCCAAACGTCGCGATATGACTGACATATTGCTGTAATTAAGTGTGAGCCATATTAACTTACTCGTCATGGCTCACAATTACAATGACGAACGTATACACCTGATCATCTTACAATGACGAACGTATGCACCTGATCACCTTATAATGACGAACGTATGCACCTGATCACCTTATAATGACGAACGTATGCACCTGATCACTTTACAATGACGACCGTATGCACCTGATCACCTTACAATGACGAACGTATGCACCTGATCATCTTATAATGACGAACGTATGCACCTGATCACCTTACAATGACGAACGTATGCACCTGATCACCTTATAACGACGAACGTATGCACCTGATCACCTTACAATGACGACCGTATGCACCTGATCACCTTACAATGACGAACGTATGCACCTGATCACCTTACAATGACGAACGTATGCACCTGATCACCTTACAATGACGAACGTATGCACCTGATCACCTTACAATGACGAATGTATGCACCTGAACACCTTTACATTGGAGCTTGCTTTTCTTCATTGACGCACAATTATGATTGTTTGGAAGTTCGTGTCACAGCTCATATGCTGTCTCATCGAAACAATTGCAATGGGAATGCATAATTGGGAAAACCTGCTAATGGTTCTCACCGATCGACCTATAAGTAATTTTGCATGCATTCTTGTATTATGTTATGTCGCCAATATATGTTACTGGTATATGTATGGATTAAATGATGTATTGTCACAGATTCTATTTGCTATTAATAAGAAAGACGAATCTATGCTACTGAGAAACCATGTATTCACAATGAAACATAATTACAATGTATAATTGATGACAGATAGGAAACTAATCCGCGGTCATATATAGGAGGTGATCACCATCTTGAAATATTTCATACAGTTATCCCCTATAAAAATAAAGTGATGTTTGCTATTTCATGTACTCTCTCGCATTGAACGATTCTTTAAAATAAGTCGCTTTTACAGTCTCTAGACTGATTCCTTTATCGTTTATTACTATTTTATCTAACGGATATATTCGAATATTCTATAATCTATACTAAATTTGTGTCAACAAATCACGCTTGTGCCTTCAAGTTCTCACTTTTTCGGCAATTTTGTGAAGAAAAATGCAAATGTGTCCGTCAAAGAGTTTATCGTTCCCGTGTTATTTCCGGTCAGTTCGCCGTAGTTAATTCTGCAGATTATTAAGCTTTTTGACGTGCGTGTTCATGTTTATCATAGAGTTGGTTTGGTCATCGTTCTTTCTCAAACCACGGCTCATGCAAACTAATTAGATTAATTACATATTTCAGAAAATTGTGGTTGCGTCTCACCAACTGTATACGTCATAAAAATACAAATATCATTAAAATAGTATAGAGAAGCCAGTCAGCAAGAGTTATGAGAGACGGTATCCACAATATTATATACATGTACAAAAATTGTTAAGAATATAGCATATTTTTACGCCTTTCAAGAGTAAAAAAGCAGGTTTCTTCTGCGATTTTCGTTGTGATAAAACATCAGAGTGACAATGAACAAAAATTGTCACCATAACTCATTTCTGGGAACAGATCATATCGCAGATCATAGTAAACGGGGCATGATAAATGTAATCCGCCCTGTACACCACATGTAACTGCTGAAGGGGAATTGTGACCATACATAATATACCAACTGTGACGATCGCTTGAGGGAATCGCTCTACATCTTCAATGGCGGGGATATAATGGTAAAAGTAAATTCATTATTCATGTCAGAAGCTGGAATGGGATTAAAATGAAGCCTTAAACGAGAATGACTGGTTTCAAGATATTTGTCGTAGACATGAGCTATTGTTTATTCGTGCCAGTCGGATTGACATTCGTGAGGTATCCTTGGTCCATTTGAACTAAGAACATTTGTTTTTTCAAATAAAGCTGCCAGTACCGACAACCAGGAATCGTTAAGTTTCGAGAACACAAATGAATGCTTCCATAGTTTGTGTATTATAATCATATGCAGTTGTCTGAGTATGGCGTTACGTTTCGTAACTTGTGTCTAATTCCGCTTAACCCGGGGCTAGGGGCTGTATGAACTCATGTACTTCAAGATCCTCATGGTACTCATATGAACAGGCACAATCAAAGCGTGACTGAGATACATCATTCTTTAGATGACGACTTTACAACGAATATTATGGATTAAGAATACTGAACAGCGATACGGATTTGATATTTTTGGAACATCATGATGTCTTGCCGACATCATTGAAAACTGTTGACCGCTTCTCTCTTGCAGGAAACAAGCCTATGTGTATGTATACTATGATTGTCTTTTTGAATTGGTGGTAATACTGTTATATGGAATATGGAATAGGTCTTTGGATTATGGACGCGGATATTCACTAATGGACGACGGCTGAATTATGAATGACGGGCCAGACGCTTGTAATTTCAAATCATAGTTCCGATTAGGGCATCGCTGGTGTGGAATTTCATACTACACGTTTAATTCCGCAAGAGCAAAGGCAAAATCGCAATGTTTCAATGCCGTGCTCCAACCCTCCCCAGTCTTTTCTACAGTTACTGAGAAGTGGCATATAGTAGCATTTGTTACAAAGAAATTTTCTATTCGACTGGCACAAGCTAATACAACAAGGCTAGTACGTTATTAATTTCATTCGTCAATTTTTTTCTTGAAAAGTTATTTCTACTTTCGTTTTCCTCGTGACTAGAAGCTGCTAGAACGCCATGTCGTGCAAGATATTCACGCCGGAAAAATATGTCACATTCTTGGCATACAACTCTCGAGTAGAATAGAACCGAAAGATACACTGAAAGTGTTATTTCTGTCAGGTGATTGTTTAGCTGGGTCACAATCCACAAACAGGAAGTGGCAATCGCATAATCTGATTGGATAGTTAGCATTGTGCTCTCATTAACGTGTAATGTTAAAATTAAAGCACATCTTTAGAGACCAGATTTGTTTAGATTGGGGCGTAATTTTCCCGTATATTTTTCTTTGTTTCCCCATCACTTGAGTCGTCGCTTTACATATGACACTCTCAAAGTTCGTCTCATTTCCATCAGCTCACTTCGCATGCTCTTCCATCCTTATATCTAACTCATTTTACTTGGAAAAGGGCTTTGTGGTGAAGTAATTCAAGGTGTCCACATGAACAATTGCATCTCAAGCTGAGCTGGATACATCCAAATTTCGGTGTCGATGGCCTTTACTCGGAAAGGCTTAAATGGACTACAGCTATAGGCAATTATTGTTTGACTTCATAGGCCTACCAATAATTGTTTCGTTCTGAACGAGATTCCCAATATACCTGTACAATCTATTTCTGTTGAGCATATTGAATAATTTGAATTATATCCATTATATATAGTAGAGCTAACGATTTGATTTGGCTTTTGGTTACTCGATATAGCCCGTCAAATTAAATGATTAAATGAATTTGCTTGAACGGTCCACAATATGGCTGTAAGCATTTATTTGTTGATAAAATGGGGGGATCGTATTACATTTTGTACTGAATATGTCTATCGTCTAACAGTTTAATTATAAGAAGGTTATACATTTTTTCTTTGAAGGATATATCTGTCTGGTCATTCCCCTTGTCCAATGTGGATGTAGACGAAACATCACGGAAGTGATGTGATAGCCGAGATTTTACATGTCTGAAACGGGTACTCTGTCGGTACTACCAATCAATCTCCTTTGGAACAAATCAATGCCCATGCACGGGGGATCAAAGTGAAGTCGATCAACACACACGCAATTTCGTTATTTCCTCCACATAAAACCACCAACATTGTCGTGACAACCTAAATTATCGAATCATCAGATCAACTCAACTGCTTCCCGTTCACAATCAGCCACCTACTTCATTTTCGTGGTTCTGATACATGGTTAAGTGGAACTAGACTGTCTGATTGATTGACTCACTCACTCACGACGGAAGTGAATTGATATCGTTAACCTTTTATCTTCTGTGTGCCAGACATATACCAGACGAGGGGCGGTTCCGAATCCGATTTCTCGCAGTATTGTGAATTGCAGGTTGAGTTAAGAGACATGAATACTATAACTAGAAAAGCACAGAGGTAGAATTTTCGTGACTGCATGTATTCCAAACTATAGCCGAGTAGAGCGTGGATCCGTGCCTGTATGTATTCCAAACTATAACCGAGTAGAGCGTGGATCCGTGCCTGTAGGTTGTGGTTGACCACACAGGGATAACACAATAAAGTGTATGGAGATGTTAATGGGTTAACCCTTCTTCGTACAGCAAGTCATTTTCTACGCTCACACTCTGAACTAGCGTTGGTATATACCGCAATTAGATCACACATAGTCTTCGATGTCGGTGTCGTAAATTTCATATACAAACCTCAGGTCCGACATTCATAAGCCAGCCGTCGTCCATGAAGAATTCCCGCGTCTATAATCCAAAACCCTAATTTATAAGACCATATTAACACCAAACTCTACGCTGAACCGGCACGTCCATGTGTGGAATTTGGTCAGTTACTTGCCGGCGGGCGGTGGATCTCTACGATTGGTACGATTTCTTCCTCCACCAACCAAACTGACTATCACCCCATATGAGTGAAACAACCTTGAGTGTTACATGAAGTCAAATCCCCCCTCCCCCCAACAACACGCAGTTTGAATTATGAACACAGGCTAGTTTCTTGCAAGAGCAAAACGGTAAACAAGTTTTCAGTTATGCGATTAAGACATCAAGATCTTCCTATCATGAAATCCGTATCACTGATCTGTATTTTGTTTTCCAGATTCTTTATCTTGATTGTTGTATCCCAGTCACGCTTCGATTGTGACTTGTATATCACGTTGTTCCTATGGCCTCTAGCCCATGGTTGAGCTAATTAAGACGCCAGTTACGGAACGTAGCGCTAAAGATCTTGCAGACTGCGATCGTACTTATCTATCAGTAGGCGATATTTACCATCAAAGAACCTGACGCGGTTTAGTGAGGTTTTGGTCAGTTTCCAAGATAAGCTTTACCCCGAAATATTGGTCCTGCCAGTTGTTAGTTGTTGCCCCAAAATGGTTTGGATCTGCACTGGTTTGATATGGTACTGTTTTCACATGGAAATAGACGATTTTGCATGAATACACTACTTCAAAATGCTGTTATTCAAAAGACACAGGGCGTCACCTATGGATTATCCAAAGTAAGAAGATCGAAGCGTTTGGGAAATGTGAACGAACGGGCTATGAAATGATCATGGTTATTTTTATAATTTCTGCATGGAGGATTTCATACGAAAATCCCCGAACAAATCCGACTGTGAAATCTTAATGTGCGGAGATTTACGAGCACCGACGCACCCAGATGTTGAGAAAGTTTACGTGTTGTCAGTTTAATTGTTCGCGTGTTTCCAGGCCCTTCAACTGAAAGTTGTAAAAACGGAGAGAGGATATGTGATGGCATTAGTTTTCATGAGCTACGATTGTTTCGTTTATACCTAAGAACGTCTTGCTTACTAGTGAGTTAGTCGTGATGGGTTTCATTTTGTCACTCTTCCTTCTCCAGCGCTTGGACCAAAGTAGGTCAAAGAACCGTTGCGAAATAGTTCGCTTGGCTTCGGTTTTAAATATTTGCATCAGTTCATACAAATGTATAGTGCTGTAGAAATACACTGGCTTATATTCCCAATAAAGTATTATTTCAATCAAATAAAATGCATCTGTGGCGATCTAGTACATATATTCGCGGTGGTATATCTCTTGAAGAATATAGAATCCATATAACCTTCATGCTGTGGTCAAGTCAGTGAAACTATATCGCTAGTAAAGGTTTAATTCGCCATTTTAGAAACTAGGCTAGGAAGATATTGCGAATTGTTATGGAAATCTTTATCTGTTGCTTTATACGTCTTGTATATTACTCTGTTTGTTGATTCGAATATATAAATCGCAAAGTACGTATTATTTGTTGAGTGAGAAACGTATTATGTATTGAGTGAGAAGTACTCCATGATCATCGTGTTATTGTTTGAAGCCTCTATTGTTTGACTATCCGTGAACATTGCACGCGTATAATAAATTTCCTCGTCCCAAATAACAAGTTAGAAGCTTCAAAATTTCATCCTGCATTTTGCGAAAAATATCTTTACACCCAGCATTCCATAACGTGTTGGGGATTTAGCCCGTCTTAGAGTTCTGCTCTAACTTTGGGTTCATGAAGGAAACATCGCTTGGTGTATCATTGATGTATCGCACAGAGAGACCTACCAATAGCATTGTATGCTTCCATAGGAAGTACGCACCGTGATAGGGATCCGAAGGAGTTTGAATGTCTACGTACTGCACGTTCTATGGTATATGAACTATCATACCTTTGTGACATATCCAGTGACATCGCCTCAGGTTCGATTCAAAACATAATGGCACGGTAAAACTACGTCATATAACGGGAGCTGTGACACAAGGTAGAACGTATTGCCGTTGGCATAAATGTGATAGGTGTTCTGTGAACAGTCCACATTATCAAGATCTCGTCGACATATCGCTTTGAGAATCCCAAGAAGGCTGATGCTCAGCTATTCCGTCCGCATCATCAGGATTGGGACAAATGATCATCTTGGCGTATTTTCTCGTGTTCTCTTTGGTGTATATCGGTGTACAGAGCGCCGGTAAGTAATGTAACGTACACATTATTTTTCCTTCTTTTGCTGATGCTCTCGGTGATACCATCTGCCTATCATCTATATGTTTCAACTAATTCGTTTCTTGTCGTGTCTTCTTCGAATCCTTAGTAATATGTACGCCAACATATTCGGATAAATATGCTATTTAACCGTGCCATGCCCTATACAGTACACAAAACTGAGCAAAACGTGTGTTTACCTTCTTTGGCTTGGGTAATGATATATACAATTTAATGGGTGATCTTACCGTGAATTATGGGCTTTAGGAAAGTGGAGACATTTTGGATGAAGGTATAGAGTTACAGTGTACGAAGATCGTCGAAAGATCCCATTCATCTAGCAACTTAAAATGAGAGTGAGTGAGTGAATAGAATTTAACGTCACTTTCAAAATGAGAGATATACGATTGCCGAGGGATGGTATAACTCCATATAGTTTGAAATTGCTGCCATTCTAAGAATCAGATCCGACACTTAATATTCAACCGTCTCCCACAAAAGAGTTTTCACGTGAATAATAGAAAGAGAGGTTTCATACGACTGTTAGCATCAGTACTGAATATATATGCTGAAAAAATAAAGCAAGATGGTTTCCTGCAAGATAGATTCGACCGGTGCACGGTTTTTAACTGGCAATACGGCAGTATATTGCTTTGTTTATGCTCGATAAAACTCTTAGGCTAATGCCTTTCTGCCAGAGGGTGGAGTCATTATGTTTAAGAACATAATATATATACACTAGTAGACACAGATAAAACTCTTTTGCTGCTATTTAAAAATCATTAGTTTCTTGATGTTACAATGTTCGTGAGATTGGAGGATGTAATAATGTTAAGGACCAGGAGTGATAGGGGGATGTAACAGTGTTAAGGACCAGGGCTGATTGGAGATTGTAATGGTGTTAAGGACCAGGAGTGATTGGAGGATGTAATAGTGCTAAGGACCAGGAGTGATTGAGGGATGTAATGGTGTTAAGGACCAGGAGTGATTGGAGGATTCAATAGTGTCAATGACAGGAGTTATTGGAGGATGTAATAGTGCGAAGGACCATGAGTCATTGTATGACTTAATAGTGTTAAGGACCAGGAGTGATTGGGCGATGAGATCGTGTTAAGGCAAGGAGTGATTGGAGGATGTAATAGTGTTAAGGACCAGGAGTGGCTGGGCGATGGAATAGTATTAAGGACCAGGAATGATTGAAGGATGTAATAGTGTTAAAGACCAGGAGTGGCTGGGCGATGAAATGGTATTAAGGACCAAAAGTGATTGGAGGATGTAATAGTGTTAAGCACTAGGATTGATTGGAGGATGTAATGGTGTTAAGGACCAGGAGTGATTAGAAGATGTAATAGTGTCAACGACCAGGAGTGATTGGAGTATGTAATTGCGTTTAGGACCAGGAGTGATTGGATGATGCAATAGTGTTGAGGACCCTCAGTGATTCGAGGATGTAATAGTGCTAAGAACCAGGAGTTATTGGAGTGAGTAATTGCGTTTAGGACCAGGGGTGATTGGAGGATACAATAGTGTTGAGGTCCGTCAGTGATTCGAGGATGTAATAGTGTCGATGACAGGAGTGATCGGAGGATGTAATAGTGTTAAAAACCAGGGGTGATTGGAGGATGTAACAGTGTTAAAGACCAGGAGTGATTTGAGGATGTAACAGTATTAATGACCAGAAGTGATTGGGGGATGGAATAGCGTTATGGACCAGGAGTAATTGGAGGATATAATAGTGTCAAGGAGCAGGAGTGATTCGAGGATGTAAGAGTGTTAAGGATCTGGAGTGTCCTAGCGCAATAGTTTCATAATTATAAACAATGGGAAAGTTTTTTCGTCACCTCTTAGGCATTCTGGCCCTACCATAGGTCACTTGAGACAGCTAATTGTCTAATTGAGTATTGTCGCCGAATTGAAGGCTGAACCTTCTTTTGGCATGTCTTGGTGGCAGGTCCTTCTGAAACGTGGATCGGCGAACTGCTTTTGGAGAGACCAAGGTTATTTGTGGATCGTCTCACAGCAGCCACTCATCATGTATATTAGTGTTTAGTACAGGACAGGCACGGCGGAGCCGGGGGGGGGGGGGGGGGCTACGGGGGCTGAAGCCCCCCCAATAATTTGGCCAACTTTTCTAAAATTCATATGTCAACGCAAAAATGCTTCAATGATTACGTATTTTCGAAATGAATAGTAAAATGAATTGTCTGCGTCGCATATCTATCGTATAACTAAAACTATTTACAACTGTCCAGCATTAGTGGGTCAGCCAAAGCTCTAGAATTTTTTTCACCGGCATTGTTTAGTAATTTTTAGGTTCACAAAAGGTAGAGTGACGCGAAAACACCTATATCTGTATTGAATGCAGATTTTCAATTCCGTTAAGTTACAACCATGAGAGACATCCTTGCTTATTCACATGATTTACAAGTTGTGTTCGCCAAATGCTGCTCTGGTACACGCTATAATAGTCAATTATGACTACTCCAAATATCGACCAAATACTCGCCTCCGATTTTCATTGTTGATGACTTCCTTCGCTACATGTATATCAACCAAGTTGTACGTATTCCATCACCTTGGTTGATATAGCGAATGAATTCGTCAACAACGAGAATCGGTTCCTCCCTATGGATATCAGGAGCATGCAGTGGACCGAGGTAAGTTTTCACACCACGTACCGGTAGAGCAGAAGTTGAACGTTCGCTGACAGCGGTAGAATTTTCAATATACATGAATCACAAGGAGACAAAAGGCTCCCCAACAAGTAGAAAAAATCTCTGTGCCAGTGACATGATCGAAGCTTAATGAACCTTTGGACTGAATATATTTAGATTGATATATATTTAAAATATTTGCACTTCCGAACATCATTTTGCTTGATAAATATTTAAAAAATGTTGGGAAAACAGGCAATACCAATAGAGTTTACACGGGCGAGGATTTCTGGTTTTATTGCTCGGAAATACGCTAGAATGCCTCTCCGGCCATCTAAGACCCCTGGAACTTCCGGGGCCTAGACGGCCCCTGGATCCTCGCCTAATTGTGCTGTGATAGTAGCCCCCCCATCATGAATTGCTTCCGCCGTGCCTGCAGGAAGCAAACAATTTGATTTTAAGGAAGTTTCTGCCTATTCAGCAACATCCTCCTCTCTTGGAAATCTGATTGTATCCAGCGAGAATAGATACTGATCACGTCATATGCGGATTCTACAATAATAACTTCCTTCACTTCAGTATCGTGTAGCCCTGGTCTTGTAGGCGGACTAGGAACAGACCACATAATCAAGATATTGTCTAGATATCCCAAATCAAGCCAGGGAAGCTCTGTTCAACTATTTTCGCTCAGTGGCTAAAGGGAATACGAACAGATGAACATTTCGGTGCATTTTGTTGTGTTGTTTTCGATCTACGTCGGTGTGAAGAGCGCCGGTGAGTAATCAAATACGAACATCAATATTAGATTTCTTTATAATGACGATAGTCGCTGTTTCTTATCTTCATACATCATAGTATATTTCTCTTCTTTTTCTTTTTAAATCATAAGTATCAATACATCAACACATCATTTTGCATATTTGATTTTGCATATCTTGTCATTCCCAAGTCGCGGCATATGAAGTTTTATTATTTCTGCTGAGCTCCCGGTACGCTCATTAGAGCTCATTATCTCGTGTCTGCATAACATCTGTTGTTTGCTTGCGTATTTTCTTGTTATCGAGTAGGTTAGGGCCCGATTAAGATTTTCTCAATCTCACAGATATACCCATAGGAGCTATACTCGCCGATGTGGAAAACAATTCAAATTTCATTCGGGACTCCACCTATGTTCAGCTTCATCGACTCCGATTTGATAGAAAACATTGCATAAGCCAAACATCTCATTTTATCCAACTACATACTACCTGCGTCATACTGGTTTATTGGAATATAGATATTGTATACATGTGGCTGGTTCCCAACTGATGCCTTTTTCTAGGTTGAAGGTTTAGGTTAAACGAGATATAACTAATATCTCTTGGTGTGGATCATTGTCGAACTTGGTGCATTTACTCGTGTGTTTTTAGTCTATATCGGTGTGAAAGCCGCCCGTGAGTAATGTAGCCTACCCCGATACATCTTAACATCGTGTTTATTAATATCAGCTATATAGGCAAACGACACAAAAAAATGAATATATCTACTTAATTTTCTTTGTTCAAAATCCTTGGTGCAAAATAAGTCGACAATTCCTAATTTATTTTCATACAGCCATGTCAAACCAAAGTTGTATGTCGACGAACTAGAAATGAATGGGAAAATGGCGCTGGAGAGTTTAACACCGATTAGTGTTGTGAATAGAATGGGTCGGAATAATCACCTGTATTACGGGATCAAAGACCAGATCCCCCATGAAAAGGAATGTGCAGATCCCCCATGAAAAGGAATGTGGAGGCATGTAGGGCAACACGGCACGCACACTGTCAACAGAAGTGTGTATCCCTCTAACATATTAACGGGAGAATACCGGTATACGAAATACATGTATGATGTATATGTATATTGTTACAAGTATAACAATGTTAAACACGTGTGAGAACTAAGGAAACGGAATAGGAATGTATTATTTGAGCCTATCAACACATTTGCAGTCAAGCAATCCAAAATCATGTAACTGTTAATATTAGCCTCAGATCCGACATACAATAACCATCCATCGTACATGAAGAATTTTCGCGTCTATAATCGAAATACCTTAAAAATATGTCTCGATTAGCACAACAGTCCAGGCAGGCATAAAGATAATGCATATAAACACAAGCTAATCTAAGCATGCATAAAGTAAATCCACAAGCTAATCCTAGCAGGCATAAATTAGAGGAGATCGAGGTACACTGGGACAGTTTTCAGGGTGTTTTTGCGCTATTATTGTCCTGTAGAGTAGCATTCTATGCTCTAGTTATAACTAATATTTAGTAGGACATAATCATGTAAAAAAAATCTGAAATATCTGCTGTACTTTTCTCCAGAATTATCTTTTAAAAAGTCAAAAACGTGCCCCAGTTTGCCCCAGGTACGGGGATCACTGGGACACCCACTGGAGTGCAGTGGAGCAATAATCAAAACTCATATTAAATCGAGTATATCGTGATATGTTTCGCAGGAGTTAAGAAGTTTCAACAGCGATGGCTAAGTTAATTGCTATTTTAGACCCTACTTTACATAAAACATTTCCTAGAGGCCAAATCTGAAGAAAAAAAATATTTTGTGCGATTCCCATTTCAACGAAAGAATTTGACTTTGCCAAGAACGCATCACATCTGATAGGATTAGTAATTACTACTTAAACCTTTCTAGGAAACAAAATCATGCACTGTCATAACCTTTTAGAATGAAACTAATGGACCTTGTACGTTAAAGTGGACAAACCGCCCCAGGTGAGGTACGACTGTAGATGAAAAATGAAACTTAAAATATGAAATGCTCGCCTCGATTAGCATAAACTATGACATTTTTTTAACTCTCTTTGAAATATTGGAAGCATGGGTGCCATGGTTTTTCAACAAGAGCTCTCCAAAGTGGTAGGTTTGTGTGAAATTGACAGTTTTTGGTTGAAAAAGCACGGTTTGCCTATCTGTAAATATATGAAGATAAACTATAACCACAAAAATATTCACACATAATAGTCCTCTTTTGAATCCCTAGTTGTTCAACAAAGCACGTTTTGGTTATCGTTTATCTTCATATAAAAAATGAAACTTTATGGAATATTGTTTTTGGTCATTTGGTGTTCAGTTTCAAATACGATAATTGGAGTAAAGTTATATGTGTGAGTATATGGGCTGACCGAATGGATAGAGTCGCAATAAAAGTTATCGTTTTGACTGATGATCTGCTGGTTCGAATCCCAAAATATTCGTCTAAAATCTTTCACTAGAATTATGCATTTTCGATTTTTCACCATGATTACAATATATATGAGAATATATGTTAGTAGAAAGAATGAGTGGAAATGGTCTATTACAACACATATAAGGGAAGTGGGAAGAGGTGCCGACATACTGACAGAGCCACATGACTTCACAGTATAGTCTTCCGGTTAACCTATTCTAAAGCACATACCAAGAATCTAACGGTTCCTGATAGATATCTCAAGATATAATATTCAGCAAATGTTGCGAAGTTTTCTCTTTCCGTGCATGCTAGCTTTGCCCGCGTGATTAGAGAATTGCACACAACAATATCTGGACTGATTTGATCAACTTAGTATTTAGTAGTATCAGAAGTGGTCTCAGAGAACTAGTTCTGTGCGTTGAATTCGTACATAAATATGTATATATATGATGAAGAATATTTACTACCGTTTGGGATGTAGGCGATATCAACAATGTTCTTGCCATGAAGGCCAAATGAGAATATTACCTGTTGGCCAATCATAATGGGTAACTAGACAAATGCAGTTTACTGCCATAGCGCATCTATTTTAATCCTTACCGACAACAGTTCTACCATCAGTAAAGACGTGTCGCATGTGCAGCTGGTGATCAGCGTAAACCCAGAAGGACCTTTCGGTCAAACGAAACTGGTCGTGCAACAGTTACTGTGAGCACGATGAACTAAGAGCATATGCATTGACAACTTTAAACATTGCTGATTACCCTTATTCACCACATGTGCGTGGTTGTTAGTCGCCATATAGGATGCCCGTCACCTACCTCACAGGAGGGTTTGTTTGCAGTTTTTTTGCACACGCCAAAACAAAAATCATCGATCCGAGAGTTGTCGTTGGTTCTCTGAAAAAAATGAGACTCGCGGACACTCAATTCAGCGAGTGACGAGTAAAATCTATTCATTTAATTTCCGTGTTCAACTTTTTATTGATGCAATTAACGGCATTAACGTAACACGGAAGGCACGAGTAAAATATGCTTGGCCTTGCAAACCTCGCTCTTGGCGGTCAACCCGAATCCGTTCAATTCCACTGGAGTCACATGACACGCTGTGAATGGACTGCTCGCCGGGGCCGTTTGTCCATTTTATCGTTCAAGGTCCTTTGGCCATTTTCCGGTAAAAGTGTCCCAGTCCGTCCCAGGTGCATGATTTTTTTTTTCGTTTAGGGAAGAACATACACAAAGACATACGCCTGAGATCATAAATCGATACCATTGAATTGTACCTTTGTCCATCCTCTATCAATAGTACCAAAACTGTAATGAAGTGTCATAGAAAACTTTGTATAACAAAATATCATCCTCAGTCCTGAAAATTTACTTTGACTGTTAAAATATAGTTTGCCCCTAATTTTTTACCACTGATAATTTTTACTTTTAATCAATATAGTTGTTGTAACGGATGGTTGCTTTCTGCTGATAATAACGTAATGTAATTCCTTTACTTAACATATTTATAACTGTTAGATAGCTTGCCCCATGTCCGAATTTACCCTGAATACAAAAACACAAGTTTAGTTCTTGTCAGAGAGAAGTTGTCAGCAGCAATTCTCATGCATCTTCATTTCCGTAAGAACTGACAATTTGAGGGCTTGTATCCTACCTGGGTCTCAAAATTGCCGAAACAAATTTGTTGAACAGTTCTGTAGTACTACATGCATATGGATTCTTTCCCCAGGTGAGATTATTTTGTAGAATACATGTTTGCTTATATAGGTGCAATTTTACACTTCAAAATATTATTATGAGTGGCAAAATAATCGCCTCATTGAATGGAGACCCTCCAAGCTGGAAATTCACACGTCCCACACAAAAACTGCTGGGCTCCTCGTTATCAGTTAACATGCCTTAAATTACTTGAATTCAATTACTTGCTTTCTCCAGATTTATAAGTGAATCAGGTTTATTCTAGAAAGGTATTCATCAAATCTGATATTGTTATTCTGAACTAGGAGAACTGTATGATCATGCACATAGTTCTCGTTATAAGATGGCAAAAGCCAGTGGATTCTGTGAAAATACTTTAAATCAGTGAACGAGAATAAGAGGATATAACTTGATCATGCGGTGAAAGTTCCCACTCGAGAGAAAGAAAATACATCCCAACCGAGCCGCAAAATAACCGAGCCGCCGGCGCGAGGTTGGTATGTATTTTCCTTTTCGATAGTTAATATGGGATTTTTTTTCCATATAATTTAAATCATTACTTTAATCAATATTTCAGTAAAAATATTCACGACAATCTGAGTGAAACATTGCTGAGGCGCATCATGCCTGCCGCATGTTTCGAGCGTCGTGATTGGTCAATCTACGTCGCACGGGCTCATCCCATATACGTGTGCAACCACCTCGCTGGGGGTCTAATAACACCCCAGCCACCAGTCAGATTTTTGGACCGGATTCGGGGCCTTCGCGCACATCGCCGGAAGTGACATCATATATAGTAAAATAGATGTTTAACGAAAATTTTGATTACTTTTCAAGTCTGCATAATACCTCCGTTGACATAGCGTTAAAAAGAATTATCTGGAGATAATTTTCCCTGTTTATCTGGACAGAGCATATGAAAAGTAGTTCGCTCATGTGCAACACTAAAGGAGTCGTTTGGTCGGATTCAAACTGAACCGTGCGTTGGTTGGTTTCCCCTATACGTCATAGCAACGTAGTAAAGGTCAACTTCCGCTATTGGAGGCAGGGATGTTATTGGAGCCTGCGAAATGGAGCATGCGCTGTGGGGAGGTTGATACGTGTGTTTTACAGTATGAATTTTACACTGTATTATATGTGAAATAAACAGCCAGCTGGACCATAAATAGTATTGATCTTACCGCTCAGACGATATGGATTCCAAAACAAAAACCAGGATACTCGGATATCGATATCTGAAATCAAACTTCAGGGATAACATTTGAATTATTCAAAGCAACTCTGGACAAAGACGGTTACCGTCCACGGTATTCAAATATCAGGCCAGGTGTTTGATTAGGCTGAGATCATGCTAATAATGCTATTGACATGAAAATGCTGTATGGATGAAGACTGTCTACTGATTGTTGAACCTGTCGTTTGTATCCAAGGTACCTAGCCGATTGATATAAGAACATGCGCCAATCAATCCGTTCCATTTCCAACCTCAGCCTTGTCGTTGTTCTCGTCTACACTTGGATGGATGGCCTGCACATTCAGACCTGTGCGCGTGGGATAAGCGTGCCTGTCAATACCAGGTGTCCTCGGGGGTTATTTCCTGTAACCAAGATTGAAACTTTCACCATCATTTTATTTATAGGGACCATTTATGTCCAGTGAACTCAAAGGCTTATCCCGCATATTTAAGGCAATCTATTGCTATCAGTGTTTACCCAGGGTTAGAGGGATCTACATGGTCATGCCCGCACATCCACTTGTTTGAAACATAAGACTCTCAAGTTGTGAAAAGAGCCCCACATCAAAGTGGTCGTGTATCGACAAGTCAGATTATATTTAAAGACCTCAGTTATCAAAAATAGTTAAACAAAGCTGGGTTGGTGTCGATATGGCCCTATTAATATTATATTTCGAGATAAAACAATTGAAAGATAAACCAATGACCAAATTCAGATAATTTGCTCATAAACAGTAGATTGAAAGAAGAGGCACTAAATATACTTGTAAGAAATACAAGCGTCTATTCCATCAACAAATATTCAGGCTTCGTCCATTAATAAAATTCCGCGTCCATAAATCATAGACCTAATTCATACACATAGTATACATACACATACGCTAGTTTCCTGTAAGAGAGAAGCGGTCAACAGTTTTCAATGATGTCGGCAAGACATCATGATGTTCCAAAAAATATCAAATCCGTATAGCTGATCAGTATTCTTTATCCATATCATTTTCGTTGTAGTTCTCTAGAGTAAGACGATCCCACATAACTTGATCATGGGATGAAAACTCCCACTTGAGAGAAGAAAAATGCTTCCCAACCGAGCCACCAGGCGGGTTTGGGATGTATTTTCCTTCTTGAGAGTGAGAATTTTCATCATGACACACTGAGCGAACCGTTGCTGGAGCGCATCAAGCCTACAGCTTGTTTCCAGCGTCGTGATTGGTCAGCCTGCGTCGCACGCGCTCATCCCAAATGCGGGGTGTGGGATGAATGATCCCAGTACGCTATCTGGCATAGGTTTTACAGGGCATCGTCACGAGCGCAAGCGCTTTTCCCTTTCGTATTCTCTCTGGGTTTAGCCGTTACATATACGGTAATGGGGTGTGCGTCTAAGTCTCTCCAATCCCGGGGCGACCAATCACTTGCCTTTGTGGCACGTGACTAAAATTCCTTGTAGTCTGTTAAAGGCACGCTTCCGTGTCACGCTATATTTCTGTAGTATTTCGGATTTCGGTTGAAAGAAAATTGAATGTTCATCAGATTTGGTCAGATGATATAATCACCTCTCACGCTTACCGCTGAACGATGTGTAAAATTGAGGCTTACGACGAGTGCGCCAGAACATTCCTTTGAATTCGACCTGATTCAAATTTCGAATCGCCAAATGTCTGTAGTCCGGAGAAAGATGATAGATTATGGATTTTGGGATTTTAGACTCACAATAAAAGAAAAATAACAAGAAATATATAGTGATATCATGCCCACCCGGTGGGCGGTCATCAAATTAGAAGAAAAGCAAATAAATGAACTTCCCGTATAATCCCCAGAGTTAGTAAGGCTATATCGAAATTAGATGCAAGTTAGAAAACGTAACGCTCGTATTTTGCCATCAGCATGCGATATCATATGTATCGCCAATTTTGAGAGAATTTGAGTGAAGGCGGTTTAGTTTATTGCTTTGAGTTTATGCAATAATGTTTAGTCAATGATATTCCCATATCTGTCTTATTGTAACATCCCCAGGGGAAACACTTAAATCACTCATTGGAACCCGTTAATATTATTTCAAAAAGCGAGTATTACGCATCATCACTTTCTCCAGAAATACACAACCATTATTTACTAAACTTTCATTTTTACCAATGCTCAAACGGAATCTTTTCGCCTGTTCCGTTCTGGCTAAAAAAAATCCTGTATCATCCCGAATTAATTCCAATTCTGGATTACTATCTGATGTCCAGCATGCGATATCTTGATTAACCACAAATGCACTGGAATCTCATCGGGTCCAAACGTACTTCAGAATAAACAAATAGTCATATTAGGTGAGAAATGTAAGAATACTCCATCGTTTACACCATTTTAAATTTGTTCATGATGCATTTATTTGAATGCAAATATCCGAATAGATTGCAATGGCTCGGTTAAATACATGCACCCTAGGCATGCAAGCTTAGAGCAATGCTTTTTCTTGCTCAATAAAATGTTTGATACCTGAAAGAAACATCATTATTATCTCCAGAAAATACTGTTCAATAGAAATTTCTAGATGACCCAGTCGTGATGTCGCATGTTTCTGTTGTCTAAACAAGTAGCGATATCTCTGATCACTGCCTGAAATGGTCAAGTTTCCAATTCCGAAATTGGAAACTTGGCCATTTCACGCAGTGGATGTTGTCGATTCATGATAAACAATTTAACACCAAATTTAGAGATATTGGTGTAGAACAATGAAACTATAGCCCTTTCCTGTGAATTGAAGATTACTGTAGCCTGAGGGTGTGGACAGC
This sequence comes from Hanleya hanleyi, assembly GCA_036873755.1. Taxonomy (NCBI): domain Eukaryota; kingdom Metazoa; phylum Mollusca; class Polyplacophora; order Lepidopleurida; family Hanleyidae; genus Hanleya; species Hanleya hanleyi. The sequence goes on along the minus strand of JAVTVY010029705.1, from coordinate 70,232 downwards.
CAACTTCAATACATGAAGACTTCAAATGGCAGAACGTAGGCAAACATGTTTAACGGAATCCTGATTACCACCTGGTATTCAATTTTCAGCCGTCCTAAAAGAATATCACCATCCATAATCGAAATACCTTATTGATAAGACAATTAGCATGAAATGAAAATTTAAGAAGAAACGCAAGATGATTTCCTGGAAGCGAGAAGCAATCAAAAGTTTTCAATAATGACAGTAAGACATGATGATGTCCTATTCGTAAAATTCTCATCACTGACCAGTATTCTTTATCCAAATCAATTTCCATCCCGTTTTCCAGAGTAAGACGTATCTCAGTCACATTTGATTGTGTCTGTTACCATGGAGATGCAAAACACATGATGTTAAAACGGTCCCAAGCCCAGGCATAAAGACATGCTTGTGATATCCACAACAATCTTGATCGTCAATGATGTATACAAAGGGTTATGATACCTGACATCAGAACTGAGCATAAATTAAGGAAATTATTGAAGTTCTCCATATTGATTGTTATGTATGAAAACATGGACCCAGTCTCTCCGCCTCCCTTTCCCTCAAAATATGAAGGGTTCTTAGTAGATCCGTATTCGTAATAAGTAAGAGGGCCATCTGTTCCAGAATCAGTATTTTACGATCTACTTTTGTCTCAGATATTAAATTCATTTGCGGTAATTTATGATACCTCACCGTTTGTCAGGGCCAGTCAGTCGGTCCCAGAGAAGCATATGTGTCACATCGAGTGTGATTAAATCTTGATGATATGAAAATTTATTGAGACCCTCAAGAGTTCATTCTTTTGTTTTCGAAATAAGATAAATGTTGTACACCTTGTACTCCAAAAAGAAGACCATGTCAATCTTGCCTGCAAGTAATATATATATATATATTATTTGTGAACTGTGTCACATGCAGGTTTTGTTCGATATTATCTTGAGTGGCTAGAGAGGGCCTCGTATCGGCAATATATCATACATGGGACAACAGTTTGCATACGTTTTAGTCGTATATTAAACATAATCTCTATTCTCAAAAAGCCACCACTAACTCATATCAAATCTGTCACCTGAGCAGTTAATCAATTATTAAACTGTTCTCGAGTAGACATTAAGAACCAGTAATCGAGAGTCGGGTGTGCTTATATTTCGTCCTCGTACTCCCGAATTAGACTTGGCAAGGTGATTTGGCCTTGATCCCATCGACTTCAGGTGCAATTCAGACTAAAGGATTGGTTGATATTGAATACTTGACTTCTTTAGACTAGCGATGTTGATGATAGATCACTCTTGCCGATGTCAGTCTTGTAGCTCTCGTCAGTATGTCGGCACCTCTTCCAACTTATATGTGCTGTAATTGATTTGTTATCCTGTGATAGGTCACCCCAGTATTATATCCAATAATATCCTCCTCCTTTCTCGGTTATTAACCATCTGATATTGTTTTGTACTCTTCCCCCTCCCTCCACCGCATCCTCCTGGTCCCATCTGAATGACCACCTCTCCTTTCCGGACTTCGCCTCCGATACCATTATATACACCTTTCAATGGTCACAGACTTATACAAGTGGACACAAGCGTCAGACCCGACATTCGGTAGCCAAACCTCGTCCATGAAGAATTCCCGCGTCCATATCGAAAGACTTAGTTCGTGAGACAATATCAAAGCCAAAATCCAAGCTGGTATAAAATAAAAACATTCGATGGGCATTTGGAATTCGGCGTGTATACTAGACTGGATGAGTCTCTATTTCATATGTACCATTTAATAATAATAATAAAATGATCGATAATAAATATATACGTTTGATAAATAAATAAATAGAATGAAAAAAAAATGAAAAAAAAAATGAAAAAATTATTGTTTCAAGCATTTCTTAATAGGCAGAGTTACCTCCTCTTGTTTTCCGTTTAAAATACATTATGAAACAAGGGCTGGATCCAGTCTACGTGTATACACAAGACAGCTTTATGAGTAACAATTTCTTTATTGCTTTGGAGTGACGTTACGTTGGAGATACTTCGAACTTTTTTCAAAGCTAATGTACATACAGAGCAGCGAGGAGGATATATTTATGCAAACGATCAGCCAGTGGGTGACAAAACAACAGGAAATGAGTGCGTCATGTCATTTAATTGAAACTAAACAGTGAGCAGGCCAGTAGTGGGTAATCTGCTAATATTGTGTACATATGTTTACGGAAAAAAATATCTGGAAGGAAAAAAATCCAGTTTCTAACTTATTAAATGCAACATAAAAAAATGGAAAAAGATTCGAGAAGACTGGCAATGAGTCAAATGGCCCCATAAACAAATACACTGACTGCATATTTCTAAAAATATCACTAGAAACAAAACTGAACTCTGTGATGATTTGTATCCCATTTTTATGTGGACATCTTGAATGACATGACCACACGACCCCTATCACCAGAATGAGCGGTGTTGGGTACAAATATTTAAGAACGATGATGTAGTGGCCGTAGCAAGTCATCCTTTCTTGAAAATGATGAACTGTGTGACCTAGCTAGCTAGCTAGCTAGGACATTTCTAGTGCACCTGAGGTAAGGCATATTGTTGTAATAAACATATGAAAAGGGGCATTGTTTTCTCGGACATATTTTCTCTTTCTCACCGCCAAGAAGTTCCCGTCGTCTTTTTCTGAATGACAGTTTTCTTGCGTATTGTATCTCAGTCTCGTGCTTTGATTGTGATTGTTCATATGAACATCATGAGGATATTAAATTACACCATGTTCACACGACCCGTAGCCCCGCCGGTTAGGCAAGATTGGACACAAGTTACAAGTTATGTAAGTTACAAGTTACGTTACGTCATAGATTCAGCACAAAACGATCGTACTTTGATATCAACGTGAGATATTCATTAGCAAGTTGAGAAACTCTGAGTGAAGGCGTTTGGCTGTATAGTCTTGCCGATTGACTTTCCGCAAACTTCTTGTGAAGCAGATTCGAATAGTCGCATACTACACAGAATCTAGTAAAGGCGAGTTCTGTATAGGCTATATGCAGTCCAGTCGGAGATAACTGTCCAGGATGGGGCGGCTACCATTGTCGACTGGATGTGAGATCAAGTCCTTTATTGAAGTATAGATCAGGATATAACCTCCCACTTGAATTATCGGTGGTTTCCTTCAACTCCAGTGAATGCATATAACAACACCAGTGAATGTATGTATATAACAACTCCAGTGAATGTATATAACAACTCCAGTGAATGTACATAATAACCATCAAATTACTCAAAGCAAGAAGATCGTCCACATATGTTATGGTGTTTGAAACGAACGGGCATGAAAATGATCTTTTTTAAATTTCTGCTTATAGCCATACTCATACTGAGAACAGATATACAAAGAGGTGCACTATTACTACCCATTGAAATATACTGTTGTAGCCTTACATTAGTATATAATATATAGTGTTGGTACAATGCCGCCAAGTTCAAGGCTGATGTTATTAATGAGAAATTCAAGCAAATATATGCAAAGAAGTATCCATTATTATAGTTCAGCTGAAGAAAGTTTTATAACTTCTGACACGAATATATCGGTGATCAGTTTTCTTGAACATCGAGATTATCAAAACGTCTTGACGTAGATAAATTCCAGGCGGATATACGTGTCAGTACAGCATGTGCCCGTTCGCATCTAGTTCCTCCGCATAGTTTCCACATACTTTCGACTCCGTTTGTTTTTAATTAGCGCAACATTTTCGAGAACGAGAACGTTTCGTCACCTCCCTTTTTCTCATTTTGTATTTAAAATGTTAGTTCTCATCGGTTTATTCCTTTTACGCAGTAACTACAGATCTTCTAAAGTTCATAAACTTGAAATGAGCGCCGTCAAGCTTTGTCGTGCATCTGTATGTGATAATACCTTATAGCAATGGTATTTCTCTGCGTCGACCTTTTGCAAGCTTTTCCAAATGTTACCAGGTGAGGAACGTATAATGAAGACCATTCTGGATTATATATATCCACAAGAAAAGCACCAGCTATTGGGGTCGACAGTAGTGCGCCTGCACTGGATCTGCAAGAAACTACGACGACTTTCGTTGAGATTTCGGATTTGAATATATTCCTCAACAACAGCGGAAATACATGAGGCTTCTTCATCAACAATTTAGCAGTTTTCTTCGGGTACCCATACCCGCTATACCCATATCTACATATTGGGTATATATTTTCCGACCTTTTTAATCAACACCATATTTCATTCCTACAAATATCTCTTACACAGTAAGACTAGCATTTTTGGGGGGGTGGGTGGATTTCTTTCATATTTAGAATATATTCGGAATAGATTAATTGTGATGATTTCTTTAAATTGATATGTTCATCCATAACAATAAATTATTACTATACATCTTATAAAAAGGAAGGTTAACTCATGACTGCGTGCATTTCGATATTCTCTGAATCTGCTGTTTAATCGATTATACATTTGACTTGAAATTTTACTTTCGCTGTGCATCAAAAGTTAACAACATACCACCCAATCTCGAAGTGGTCAACTCAACACAGACATTTATTACCCAATCTGAACAAAAACGAGCCGGAAATATATGAATATCTCGTACATGTAACTATACTGATGACAAGTGAAAGACAATCAGCTATACTGATGACAAGTGAAAGACAATCAGCTGTATAAAAAAACTTTCAATTTTTAACTAGTCAAATTCAATTCATCCTTACTAGCCCAAACCCACTCAATCTCCCCTTGTGTTATTTATTTATACTTTGCGAAAAAGAAAACGCTCACCGATCCTTGTTTTGGCTTGCCACAAAATAATAATCATATATAGTTAAATAGAGTCGTGTTGTGGAAGAAGATTAACATATTGAAACTAGCTAGCTGGCTGTATATGATCCGAACACACAAAAACACTTATGTTAGTTCAACACAAACTTGTGCTGTTTTTGACATACACCGTGTGTCCTGTCTTTAGTAACGCAGTATAGGTTGTTCTACTTTATTAAACAAGCCGTACAAGAATGAAATGATTATTGACATATATAATGACACAGTCTCGGGCACAATGGTTGGTGCAATGGTATAAAATTCGAAATTTAGACTGAACAGTGTAGTTTTGTCAAATCGGATTGATTCTTGAGTATTTCTTCGACTGTTCGCGAATGTTCTTTGTTCAACAAGGTTCCTATGTTGGAATTCGAATGGTAAACCATTTCTGATGAACTATTATTAAGCTATGCAAATTCCTGGGAACGGCAATGCAAATGAAAAGCATTTTCCCCTGAGAAAGTTACAATGGTATCCATTTGGAATTAAAAGTGTTTGTGACCAGGTCGTAGTCATTTAATGTTCCTGTGTATGCTGAAATTCTGCTTTGGTCGTTACTTGTTAGCGTAAAACGTCTCGCAAGGTTCTGTAATCCAAGCATGAAGAAATTTTCCAATCCTGCCGCAAAAGCAGATTCAAACACACATTCTATTATTACTCCCCCATTAGGGCCGTTTCTTCGATGTAACGTTCATATATTTCATCAGTTTTCATCAGATAACTTGATAAACGCTATTACAGCATCGCTCTCATATATTTGTCTCTAGTACCGCTCAAGCCGGGGCGAGAGAACGTGTGGTCATGCCATTCATGATGTACACTAAAAGCGTGGCTGGAACACAAATCATCGCGGGGAGCAGTTTTGGTTGAAGTGATGGTTGTTGTGTTGCGTTTAATTGTTGCTTGTTGCCTGTGAGATTCTGCTTGTGGAAGTTTCGTCCTCGAGGCTTTCACTCTGTATAAGTCATTGTAGTTATAGTTTTGTGACGTATAAACAAGAATAATTGATACGACAAATTTCTTCAAATCTTTCGGCAAAATGAAAAATGAGTTGTTTACCACCAAAATTTAAATCGAACAGTTACTATATGCAGAAGAATGGTGATGGGATTTGTCTACAACGTTCATGGGATGTCTTTTGTACACGCAGCTCATAAGCATTGTAATGGCTAACTGCGCACCACTTTCTGACAGATAAACTGTTTTTTTATGAATATGTCTATATGCAAAAATTGAGAAGGATCTGCTACCATCTTTACTGGATTTGGAGGAAGTCACCGATATTCCAATTGAAACAGCGTAGCTAAACCTATATCTTGATTATAGTGATAACGCCTTTCTCTCGCGCCCCATTTCTGACAATTTCGTTAACGTTAAGTATCTGTGTTCTGGAAAGTAATATTCCAATAGGCTCTGCATATGGTGGATGCAATTTTCGCTCAATGGCATTTGCTAGATCCAGTGAAAAAAGCAACGAATTCAATCAACACAACAAAACATTTCGAAAACAGGTCCGGCAAAGGTAATCAACCAAGTGTCTCCACATCAACATGTTCGGTGACAAATATCACACATAATGAAATACAATCGCAGCGTGCGAGATATCTGGCTCCTCGCTTTTGTAACTTGCAATGTGGGCAGATGACCGTACACACACACACACACGCTGTGTAATCATCATAGTCGAGATAGCGTGCATGGGATATGTTCACATTGCGAAGTCAGAACGTCACGTGAGGAGAGAACACCATTGTCATAGATATGCATTTGAAGACATGAAAAAGTTGATGCCTTTCCACTGCTTGGCCGATGGTAATGGGCGATGGTTATGAACAGTGAATGGTGTTGGTCATGTACGATAATAATGGAATATGTTATCGTATGGATTATAAGGTGGCCCCAGGTTGCATGGTGACCCCACGTTTATGATTCCAAGTTGATGACCCCGTGTAGGTTAATGTGTTATTAATAGTGTACCAATTCTGTTTTGTTTCAGGAGGTGGCCATGGTTGGGGATATGAAGGGGAGTATGGTAAGTAAGCCTACATGGGAATATTTAGAAGAATTCAATTGGGAACCTGATACTTTTTTAGGACAAAATCAAGTGAGATTGAAATAAATTAACTAGAGTTGAAGTACATTCAACGTATATACGCTAGGATAGAGCCATTAACTAGGTTTGTCAGTATACAATCGATTGTGGGAAATTGGCCATGTTTTTGATGTATGGTGACCTGAATATCCCTAACATGTCATCGCATGCACCAGGCCAATCAGCAAAATTAAGATCAGAATTATGCGAAAATACATCATTTTAGAGTACCGTTTGTGCCCAGCCATAAATATGTTAACTGTTCTTGCATTTGGGTTCAATTGATTTGCATGGGAATGTTTTGCATGGCAATGTTTTAGTGTTGTTATCTTCGACTTTAACGTCGTGGTTCCAGTTGCCTTTTGCACGAATGCTTGAAGGACTTTACTATGAGTAATGTATGCTTTGGTAGATGTTACTTTATTTATGTTGCTCACAGGGCCTGAAGCGTGGAAGACAATGGATCATAAGTGTGGCGGTCAGAGGCAATCTCCCATTGATATCGACAAATTCTTCCTGACTCATGACAAGACGCTCTCCGAGTTTACTTTCCACAACTTTAAAAACCTGTCTGGCTTGGAATCAGCTTATATCAAGAACAACGGTCACACAAGTAAGAATATAGCAGAACTGGATGCATTCTCCAGGTGAAGCATTATCTGACTAAAATGAAACAAACTCATCAATACACAGGTTGGAAACTCACAGACAATGGAGTGTACCTCACCGCTTGTATCTCCCCTGGACAGATTTTCGTACATCGACTTGCATTTGTCTTCTTATTATGATATCTATGTACATGATATATAAAAGATTATTTACACATTACACAATGTGACTATATTAACCATGGGATCGATAGGTATGAAGTTATTTCATTTCTATACTTAAAATGAGCCTTCATTTTCAGATATTTTTTCATTAATTTAATGACTTTGCCGAGTAGAGCAGACTTTCAATCAAAATTTTCGATATTTGAAGTTTGCCCAGATCATTTCATGGGGGTTTGTTTTCAATTGAACACACGTTAAGCATCAATATCTAACCAAGCAGATCATTTGGGAAACTAAAACACCGATACTTTCTTTCCCTGCTTCAAAACAACCATACCATATTTCGAATGAATAGTTTTCAAGAAATAAACGATTTATTTTATAAACCTGGATAATGTAATTTAAGTGATAAACAGATTAGATTACAAAACACATATAAGGGAAGTGGGAAGAGGTGCCGACATACTGACTGCGTCACATGACTTCACAGAATAGTCTTCTGGTTAACCTATTCTAAAGCACATACCAAGAATCTAACGATTCGTGATATGTGTTGTATCTCAGGTACGCTTTTATTGTACCTGTTCATGTGGCAACTTGGATGATATGACCACACGGCCCTAGCACCGGCATAAGCGGTATTAGATACAAATCTAGAGAGCTATGATGGAAATGCTCTGACAACTCGTATACTGGTAATTGGTGAGCTGTTTCGCTGTGACAACTCGTACATTGGAGATTGGTGAGCTGTATCGTCGTCAGATATAAATGACGGCATTTAACACAAAAGACTAGTCTGTAATGCCCGATGTCGACCCAGCATCAACTTCCCACAAGTGCCAACATATATCAAAGACCAAAAGGTCTGTACAGGGGGCGGGCCTCGGGGACGAAACGTCCACCAGCAGAATCTCGCCATATACAGGAAAAAATTACAACACATATAAGGGAAGTGGGAAGAGGTGCCGACATACTGACTGCGTCACATGACTTCACAGAATAGTCTTCTGGTTAACCTATTCTTAAGACATACCAAGAATCTAACGATTCGTGATATGTGTTGTATCTCAGGTACGCTTTTATTGTACCTGTTCATGTGGCAACTTGGATGATATGACCACACGGCCCCTAGCACCGGCATAAGCGGTATTAGATACAAATCTAGAGAGCTATGATGGAAATGCTCTGACAACTCGTATACTGGTAATTGGTGAGCTGTTTCGCTGTGACAACTCGTACATTGGAGATTGGAGAGCTGTATCGTCGTCAGATATAAATGACGGCATTTAACACAAAAGACTAGGCTATTAACTGGTAGTGATGCCCCCTTCGCAGTGATTCTGGGACACAAGTGTGAATAACCAACTTAAAATGGTTTCTTCTGCGAGCCTATTATAAATTGTTATAAATGCCACCAAACACCCATGACAAGCATTTATTTTGGCATGTTCACTAAAGTTTTTCGTAAATGCCATGACGTTTTTCAAAAATTTCGCAGTTATGAATTTTATAACTTTTCCTGGATGTCATTGTGAATAGAACACTTCATTCGGAATATAAGGACATTGATTGGTTAGGAGAATGTTGAGAGCGTCTGAGCTGTGCTACAATGAATACATCCTTTTTTCACTCAAGTCTTGTGTGAAACAAATCTTGCGTTTTCGAGTGAAACCTCATTTAACTTGAGTGGCTCACTCAACTTGATGTTCTTTACTTGAGTGGTTTTTCAACGTTAATAACCCGAGGGAATTTCGGTTCATACTGCATGTAAGAATCACGAGACAATGCACACAATAGCCAACTCTAGGGACAATAATGTGTCTAGACTTTTCAGCTGTACAAAGACTCGGACAATAGCTACCTACATGAAGTATCTACCGGAATTTCACTCAAATTGAGAGGGCTCAATTTCCAATCTTCGAATTTTGTTTCTTTCAAAGAGAATCAAGATTACTGCTGTGTTATTGCTTTAATAATTCAACACTATGTTTTCGGTCTACACTAGTTCAAGTGGACCTTCCTATGTCAAACATGTACGTGGAAGGAGGAGGCCTTGGTCGGACATACCAGGTGGTCCAGTTTCACTTCCACTGGGGAGAGACGGACAATGAGGGATCAGAGCACACCATCAACCAACTCCACTATCCCATGGAGGTTAGAATTACTTTCATACATCGGATACCGCGTGGGTTCAGAGCAATCTCAACATCCAGTAATGTTGGTATATTTAATAAGACCGACGTGGCCAAATTTAGCCACCATTCATCAGGAGCAAGTTCTAAAAATATCACAAAGACCAAAGGTGATCCTTGTGATTTGTATCCCAGACATGCTCTTATTGTAGCTGCTAATGTGGACATCTTGAATGACCTGACCATATGGCCCCTAGCACGAGCTTGAGTGGTATTTGATAAAAATATTTCATAGCGATGATGTAATAGCCCTATCAAGTAATCTGTTGGAAAATTAGGAAATATGTAACCGCCAGATAGAAAAAAAGGTCCAGATGAGGAAGTATTTATAGAAAGCAAGTTCGTGTTTAGAACAAATACCTGTGAGTTTTGGCAATTGCTTCGCCTTGCAAATAAGCTAGGCGAAACAATTACCAAAAACTCTTCGTCAGATCATTATGCACCTAAATTTCAAAGTTTCTAAAAAAGAGAGGAGAAAATTGAAATGAAATTTTACTCCAATAACCGTGAATGCTATAACGCTATATTTACAACTGAGGACCTCCATGCTTCTCTCACGAAAGCTAGCTATTCTGCTGCAGGCCCTGATAATATTCATTAGCAACTTTTAAAACATCTACCCGAATCTTCTCTAGAAATCCTATTAGGCATATTCGACAGACTATGGATAACAGAAGACTTTCCACCGTCATGGCATAATGCCACTGTTATACCAGTATCAAAGCCTGGCCGTAACCGTTCAGACCCTGGTGATTATCGTCCGATTTCACTGACTTAGCTCTTTTTGTAAAACAATGGAACGCATGATAAATGATCGCCTTGTTTTTTACCTAGAAACTGAAAAGAAACTTACTGATATTCAAGCTGGTTTCCGTAAAAATAAAAGTACCACTGACCATTTAGTCAGCTTAGATTACTATGTTAAGAATGCTTTCGCCAAGAATGAACATGTAGTTTCTCTTTTTTTATTTAGAAAAAAGCCCATGATACTACATGGAAATACGGGATTCTAAAAGACCTTCATACTATTGGATTAAAGGACCGTTTACCAATTTTCATATTCAACTTTTTGATTGATATACAATTCCAAGTTCGGTTGGGTACAATCATATCTGATCATTTCGATCAGGATCAGGGTGTCCCACAGAACAGTATTTCCCCTACTACTCTGCTTAGTATCAAGTTCAAAAGCTTAGCGGTAGTTTTGAATAAATCAATTGATGGTTTACACTTTATAGACGATTTCAACATTTCGTGCAGTGGAAAAGGTATACACAATTTTGAGAGAACATAACAACCTCGTCTAAATAGAATTCAGAAATGGTATCTAGAAAATAACTTCAAATTCTCCAGAGCTAAGACAAATTGTATACACTTTTGCAGAAATTATTTCCAGCACAAAGATCCAGTACTAACATTAGATGGAACTGATATCAAAGTAGTAAAAGAGGTCAAATTGTTAGGAATATTGTTTGACCATCAATTAACGTTCTTATCGCATATCAATTGCTTGAAAGCTAAGTGCACGAAAGCTCTTGGTTTGTTGAAGATGGTTGCCAACCTGAAGTGGGGAGGACATCAGCAAACACTTCTCCATTTATATCGATCACTTGTTTGTTCCAAACTTGATTATGGCTCTATTGTTTACAACGGTGTAATCAAGTCAAACTTGGCAAAGCTAGATCCTATTCTCCATCAAGGACTAAGCGTTCAGAACATCCTCTAAAGAAAGCTTATATGTCGGAGCAGATGAATTTCCTTTAGAACTTCGAAGAATTAAACTATCACTGCAATATATCACAACATTGTGATCAAATCACTCGAATCCTGCATATAACTGTGTTTTCAACCCTCAGTACATGGATTTCTATTTAAAGAAACCCTGCATTATTCCACCTCTTGGAATTCGTATGAAACTACACGTTGTAGCAGCTGGTGTTAAGCTTAGTCAAATTCTACCTAACAAGCACTTACCAATTCCATCATGGCAGTTAGCTAAACCAGAAGTAGATATTGCACTAACGAAATATAAAAAGGCGGACACAAGCCAGCTCGTGTATACACCAGAATTTGCTCTACTGAGAGTAAAATACAGATCGCATCAGACTATTTATACAGATGGTTCTAAAGATGTTGAGAGAGTAGCATGTGCTACTATATTTAGTTCCGAAACTAAAATCTGTCGACTACCAGGTAAAAGTTCTATATTCACTGCAGAAGCAAAAGCTATATTGTCGGCTTTGGAAGGTATTGGGTAGACTAAAAGGAAAATATGCCATATTCTCAGATTCACTGTCATGCCTTTAAGCGATTAAAAGTGGAACTTCATCCCACCATCTTGAATATTCTACAATTATATGACTGTAGATTTGATCAACAGATTGATATTCTGTTTTGTTGGTTGCCTAGTCACGTTGGAAATACTGAGACTGATCAAATGTGCAGCCATAGATAATGAGGTTGATCCTGTTGGATTCTCATATAGCGATTTCAGACCCTCAATCTGTACTTATGTGAGAAAGCTGTTTCAATCTCTATGGGATGCTGTGAATAATAAACAAACTTCAAAAGAACTGTAGGCTATACTCATCTGAACAGCCAGAAACGTTTCGCTCAAGCCATGATCAGGCGATGTAGAATCGGTCATACACGATTAACCCGCGAACAAGAGCCAGTCCCAAGGTGTACTCCATGCCACGACGATCTCACAGTGAAACATATTCTTATCGACTCTATAGATTTTTAAGATTGTAAGAGATTCTTTTTATCGAGCAGCTACTTTAAATCATTTAGTCGGGTGAAAGAAGACTGTATCTTAGGTTATTTGAGAGAAATCGGTTTGTTGTATAAGTTTAAATTGTGTGTTTTAATGTGTTGGATTTCTACGTTATTAACTTGAATACTTAGAATGTTGTTTGATCGTCGCTATATGGCTGAAATATTGCTGAACGCAACGTTAACCGTAATTCTCTCTCTCTCTCTCTCTCTCTCTCTGTGAGGTATATAGTTTTTCGTTGCGTGAATCCACTTGTGCATAGATGTTGTTTGGCAACTGTCGCTAAGAAACGAAAGTAGTCCGCATCGAAGATGACATTGGTAGAAGGATTTTTTTGTATACTGATGAGAGTTCCATCATGGTAGGAATGTTGATGAGACAGAAGAGGAAAGGCTGATGCAGATGAGGAAAGGAAAGCATAGTTCAGTAGAGTAGATCAAACAAAAAATCATTTAATGGTCGTTAACGGTCTCCGAAAAAAAACTATGATATCGTCGATGTAAACTAGGTAGCATTTCCATGTGAGGTATTTCAGAAGTTTGAAAGCCTCTGGAACGTCGACGATGCGTTCGAAACTCGTAAAGGGAGTTTGTTAAATCTATTTTATATACAGTCACATATCGATAGCAAGAAGATAAACGTGGAAATGAAATGGAATGTGTTACGCTTGTAATATTTCGAAGAATGACTTAAATGAACTGCATTGTCAATAAATACGTATAGGAATTTCATACATATTGATAATAATAACGTTGTCATGCGATTGTTTGACCCTATGAGTTGTGAACTGCCCTCGGGAACCTCATATACGCATTTCACACCTTATAACATCCCTATATTCAAACATCTCATAACGGTACTCTCGACAATTGGACGTTTAATGTGATTCTTTACTACACAGGTACATTTCGTCACATACGCAGTCAAATATGGAGACATCTTGACAGCCCTCAACTATGACGATGGCCTGGCAGTCTTCGGATTCTTCTTCGATGTAAGTTCTAGATCATCTTATGGCAAATTTTTGATCATACAACTTCAAAAAGAAAATTGATAGATTTTAAAGAGGGTCTACGTAATATATATGGTCAGCTTTGGACTAAAGTGTCATTTTTCGCAGCTGCAGTGCCCAAAATATCCCAAAGCAGCAATGATCAAGGTTTTGCTTGTTTGAATTTCAGATTGGCCCTGACGATCATCCCATTATGGATACACTGTGCGATCGTATGGATAACGTCATGTATAAAGGTAGGGCTTTCATACTTTTGCGCAGTTCTAATGATGAACGACAAAAACATTTTACGATTTCTTTGCATAGTTCTAATGATATATGACGAAAACTTTCTATGCGTTTTAGCATAAGTTGATTATCATCAACAATAACATAGGCTACAGGTATCGAATATAGCAAATTCGGAGAAAATATCCTCATAACCAGGATAATAACTGAAGTGAATAATCAGATATGGAGCATTTCTATCATTCGACGACAGCAGGAACAGTTGCTATTTTACTTGCAACGAGACTTCTGTGTCCTTAAGCTAACAATAATCTGGCACCCATTTTGTTACAGATGAAATCTTTAACCTGTCCTCCTCATTTTCTCTGGACTCGATGTTGCCATCTTCTCGTTCTCACTATTACCGATATATGGGCAGCCTGACTACCCCGGGATGTAACGAGGTCGTCACATGGACCCTCTTCAGGGAACCTATCAAGATATCGTCTAGTCAGGTACGAACAGCAATTCTGCAACAAATTCATCCCCACATATGACCCAAAAAACATATAAAAGAATTCGAATGATCAAATACTTGTATGAATGCTGATTCCTTTGTTCGATTTTGTGATTTCCGGTCAAAGGGCCTGGCGGCTGGTTACCATATATTACCTGGGAATTTTATTAAAGTTAAGATAATTTTTTATAAATTTTCATCATTTAAAATGAGGCAAAGAAGCGAAGGAATCAGTCCGATGTTAATGGGACTGAGAGTAGGGGAGATTTGCGCATACAGGACAGATTCAATGAAATCCACACATTCTACATGTGAGTGGAAATTTACATCCACGACGACTCTGAATAATACCAAAACTATTAACCGCCAGAATTGTCGAATTTTACAGAAACCCGTGTCTAAATCCTTTTCGAACCTTCTCCTTTCTTACTTATAATGCGTTTCATCTAAACTTATACAAATGGTATCTAATATATTAGTTGGTGACGAAGTGCCGTATTCTTTATGCGAATGTAAAATATTATCTATATTCCACATTCAGATTCAGAAATTCCGTGCAGTGTTTAAATCAACGAAAACCGAATCAGCGGCGATGATGTACGGAAATTGGCGACCCACTCAACCAATCAACGAGCGAATTATCTACACATCTAGTCATGGACACAGTCTTACATCTACCGTTTTAGTTCCATTGATTCTCTCGTGTTTGGCTGTATTTAAATGAGTAAGCTACTGGAAGATGTAATCAGCCTCAAAGATTCGTGCCAATTGAGAAAAGATTTGAATGTTGAAAAGGACCAAATTATCATTAATTCGGAAAATGAACAAAATAAGGCATGATGACGGAAATTGGACCCACTATGATTGAAAGCGGCATGCCATACAATTTAAAACTCTTGTTTATAATGAAGGTTTGGTCATTTACAACTAGCAACACTGTTCAAACTTGTTCCTAAAAACATTATGGGTTAAAAATCTCCACTTCGAAAAATAACGAAGTATTGAAGCTGATTAGATCTTTGAATAAATTGAAAACAATAAAAGCTTTTACCAGACTACATATAGATTGATACTAAGTATCTTGCATTTTATTGCATTTCCTGGGGTTTGGTTCATAGCATTTAATTCGTGCATTTGTAAGGTAAAGAATTCCAGTTTAAATTCGGCTACTTTATATTCCAGGGCTTGCTCCGATTCCACATGCTGCCCATGCCACACAATAAGGGACTGCAGTCAAATTGTTCAAATGTTCAGTTTGAAAATACCGTGTAATTAATCATTTGAACATGGAGTGCGCCTTGTATGTATTCTGTTGGTAATGTGTGTGCTGGTATGTCAGCGTATAATGAACTATCTCACATCGCTGTTTATCTAGATTCGTCCATATTTCGGGATTATCAGATACATAAAGCATCTGATTGATAGGACTTAACCGGCACGGTCATTGGTGATTTTGTTTGGAATATAAATCGTTTTTGAGAACAGTCATATGCATTACAGAACGTTTTGTCTGATAATGCTGTCTGATAGTGGTGTTTCAGTAAAAGATATGGAATAAATGTATTGATGTTGAGCATTTCCTAAATTAATGGCAAAGAAATGGGCTTGAAGAATCATTCCTGATTGGTTCAGTGTATTGATCGGGCAACCACAACTATCCCATGCCTGACAAGGCTTGACAGGTGTCTAATGTCATCTGTTCAACAGCAAAAAAATTGTCACCTGCCTGGTTGAACATACGTGCCTCTTTCTCGCTTTGTTTTCCGAGAGGAATGGCTTCCCTTCATTAGCAGACTCTTCTGTCTGTAATACACAGAATGACATGAGAACAATTCTGCCTGATGGTAACATTCAGTGGCTCTGTATAAGCAAGCAGCTAGTCATATACGCGAACACTACTTATCCCTTCCAGATTATCATCGAGAACCCCTGATAAGGTAATAGTCATATAAAATTGTCCATGCTCCCCATATTCACGCTTCCGCTATCCTGTGCCGCTTATTGTCTCAGAGTGAGTGATTTGAGGGAGATTATGATATTCTAAGTCAAATAGAAAGTATACTTTTACAATAAACTTGAATTACTTCTAAGATATAGCAGGTGTATACCTTGTATTTCCTTGTATATTTCATCTTTGGATCTTAGCAGGATGGGAAATCGGGTTATTATATATTCACCATGTATTGTTAAGTTTGATCATTTACTCTGGCTTATAGCGGGTTCTGTGTTTTCTTACTATACCTGTGTAGCGAGGATAAGGAATTCTGTGTTTAATACCTGTATAGGCTTCATTGTGAATAAAAGCGAATGGGCTTGTGACACGGAATCTTTTTTTGTTGGTTGTGCATAAGTTTTATCTTTACAGCGTGTATAACAAAGTGAAATCTACAGGATGACTCTCATTTCGCCGTGACATTTACAGTCTTCACAAAAATGGTTGATGCATTGAGAAAACTCAGATAGATTAAAACGTTTCTGACATATTAAGTTGATTCTAAGAGTATATTTCGAGCTATACGTGGATTTCTAAAGAAGTCCCTACTGTGTTAAGACAATGAAAATCGAGAGCACAATTTTCTTGATAAAATGTTTCGAGCTCATTGATCTCATCGGCAGCTCGTCTCCATGTTTCGTTTCTGTGTCGTACATGTATGTCACCGATTGATGCAATGCGTCACGACATGTTTGCGAAAAAGTATTCCTGCTCCAAAAGTTGGTTATTATCGAATCTTTCCATAATCGCAACTTTATTTCACATCCCGCACGATTCACTGCCTCTCAGTAGTATTCCATGAAGCTGAAATGTGATGATTTAGGAGTACTGGCACTTGGAAACTCAATCTGATAAAAAGTCGCCATAATGGGAGTCTTATGTACGGGTGATTCATTGTCGTCAAGCGCATAAACGTCTTCAGGCGTTAGTATAGTCGTATTCTCTTGGACAAAGGTAAAAGAGACTGTATACGGGCATAGCAATTTGTGCTGTTGGACATCCTGTAATTTGGTTAAGCAAGGAACAAGTCGATACACCGCGGACCGCGTGGTATGACCTTGTATGGCCTTCTTGACCTTTTCCCGCGAGTACGCGAATGACGTAATTGTATGCAATTCAGCCTCGGTACATGAAACAGTACATACGAAAGTGATTTGAAACGTGACATATTACAAATATCATTGCGAAATGTTAGTCAGCGTTTGGTTTGTTTTACACGCTGCAGGAAACAGAAATTTCTGACTGTTTATTTGCTTTTAAGTACGCAAATAATTATTTCTAACATAAAAAAGTATTATTTATATTAGACAGGGAATGCCCATACGTCAGAAGACTCAATCATGCTATCAATAGGCTCTGCGCACTTAGTCACACAATTAACCAGAAAAGGGAACAAATATTTGTCCTTGGTATAGCTTGCACATGTATATGTGAACCTTGGTATAGCTTGCACATGTATATGTGAACCAGATGCGATGCATTTTACTCTCGTTAACTAGAATATATGCCCAATTAGGCTTGCAACGAGGAACGTATTGCCTAGCCCTGTATAGATAAGGGTAGGAATACACCAGAGCCGTTGCGTTGGCGCAGGCGGCAACGCTCGCGACAACGCATTTGTCCGTGCATTCACCATATGCGTCTTTTGGCTGCGATGGAGGCTGCGTATATGCCTATACCTAATTTAAATAACATAACGTATGGTAATTCAGCACGAAGTAGGCGCCAAAGTGTGCATAATAATGTCCTTGACCTTCCAAAGGCAATGCGTAGGCCTGTGCAGCGCGTCAAAAAATGGAAAATTCCCAATTCCAACGGCAACGCAAAGCTATAACGCAACCGATACTCAACGCAATGCGAATAGTGTGTTCACCACTTCTTTTTGCAACTTGTTCAATTTGTTGCAACAACGCATATGCGAATCGCATTGCGATGACGGCTCTGGTGTATTCCTACCCTAACGTATGTATGTTAATTATCTTGCTATATGGCGTCTCTCAATGTCAGCATTCGCCTTGATTGCTTGACAACCCTGGATTTCCGCTGTTATCCTGTTCTTGGTCTTCCTTGATGCATGTTCTTTTTATTGTACATAATAAACTATTTCTCCATTTGAGCGTCGGGCTTGATTCTGTTCTGGTGTAATAGGTTGAAAGTCCCGCGTCAGTCCAGACACCTATCTTACATTTTAACTATTTTATGTGATAAAGCTGTTATGCCAGATGCTCAATACTTCAATATATGCCCTAGCTACTTCCACAGTTGTTAAAGTAAAACAATTGTGAAAATATATAATGCTGTTATCACCAACGCCTTCGGCTTCTCATTCTGGGATTCATCTAGTATGTGGCGTGCAAAATACAAGCGTCCATTCCGTTATTCAATGTTCAGTCGTCGTCCAAGAAAGAATTTCTGCGTCCATAATCTGAAGACGCGTAATCGCATAACAGCATTACCACCATCAAATCATAGTATAGACAAACATAATAGGCTAGTTTCCTGCAAAAGATAAGCGGTAAACAGTTTTCAAAGATGCCAGCAAGACATTCCGATGTTCCAAATTCGAATCCGTATCCCCGGTCATTATTCTTTCATCCATATGATTTTCGTTAAGAAGTCGTTGTATGGAGAATGAGATATATCATTCAAGTATTGATTGTGATTTTCATATGAACGTCGTGTAAAGACATTTTCTGTAAAGAACATCATGTCTTACTGACATCAGTGAAAGCTGTTAACCGCTTCTCGCTCGTATAATTTTTATTTTTTTAATTTCATAAACATTTTTTATGACACACTGGATATGTGAAACCCATAAGGTAATGCAATACCTGGAACAAGATATATAGCCCTGAACTGTCAACATTTAGTTTTATTTAATACCCCTATCGACACGCATCAAATCACGACGTTGACCAGACAAATTTCCCATCAAATGATCGACTACTTCATGTGCATATTATGGAAGCTGGTGATCTGGCCATTTGTTCCGGGATTTGAAATCGCTAAAAACTGACAGAATAGTGTGATCACCAACGCACTGCCGAGAATCCGAGTGCTATACAACATTTCCTGGTCCCAAAAGAACAATTTTATCACCATTGCATTGTCGGTCGAGGGGCCCGGAATAGTCATTATTGCATTAAATGGTACAGCTCACATAGTCAATTTTAGAACTATGCAGGTTGACGTACATATAAACGCTGGTGGTGAGCACTGAACAGTTTGAAAGTGTGTCACATTGAAAATGCCCGCTTTTCTTATTTTTGTCGTTATGAGGTGATTTCATTCGATGTCGTTTTCACAGAAATCGAGCAATTGAAAGTATAGCCAAATTACATCTTCTGAATGCTGCAGCTGCACTTAATATAAAAATTACACATGAAAAATGATTCACTCACTCTTTAGATGGGAGGAAAATCAATCAATTCTTCCATTTTACTCATTTTTATGCCACAGACCGCAGAATACCCGCTCACCAGCGAGGGGAGAAAACTCGTTGTGTAAAAATATGGAATAGCCGAAGTGCACCCGCACCCAAAATATGAACAGTTGTAACGATTCCGTTTTATTTTTTGTAAATATTGGGTGCCATCACAGATGAACAATTGTGAGTTGGTTAAAAAGTAATCAGCAGAAGGGTTGCGAGAAAAGAACTCGTCGCGAAAGAAAGATTTAGACTTACAGACACCAGTGCGTGTTAATGTCCAAAATTAGACATTAACAGCATGAATGTTATCCTCCTTACGTTGGACATCAACACCCGACATGTATAACCCAATACCCAAATAAATGACCCAATAGCAAATCCATATCTGTTCTAGAATTGTATTGCGCACATTTAGCACGCTGCAATTGGTTCAACGCGTGAAGGGAAAATTTCGACGTGTAAATGATATGTCAAACTTATCTGTTCAACAAGTTGTTACCAAATGTCAATAATCCAAAGACCTGTTCATTTATAACTCAGCACCCAAGGAAACGTCTCCATTAATCGTTTTTCCTCCAAACGAGAATTTACTTTGATTTTTGTTCTTTTGGTTTTTTTCGAAGAAATCCTGATCCGATCGGGAATTCTTAGAATGTCGAGAGAGAAATATGAAAAACAAAACGAAATCTTTTTTAAAATTCTCTATCGATTTTCATTCGCCTTTTTTCACCCATTAAAAATCAATGGTTTTATGTTGATCGACAAAACTTCGAGAAAATATCCTTAAACCATCGAGAGGCGAATGAATACAGTACCCTCATTCACAGATTAACAGCTGTTACGCCGCTATGTGTGAAGGTGCTATATAGAGTATATGCCCAGGTCAAATTGAGCTGTATCTGCCGCTTTAAAAATGTAATGCTAACGTTCCATATCATCGCGATTTTAAAAGAGACTGCATTGAATATCACATTTTCATAAACAACTTTATTTTATTATGCTTAATAATTGTAGTCCGGCGATGACCAGTTCGGTTGAACATCTCACCGCCCAAACGACCCATCTCCGGTCTTGACTATTACAAATCCGGCAAACAGGGAATATATTTTGGTTTCATACAGGTTACAAAAGAGCCAGCGTATCTAATTCTGCTTAAACCGGTGCTAGAGACCGTGTGGATATTTGATAGTCTCCCCATTAACATCAGCAATAAAAGCGCGACTGAGATACTAAGGTTGCGTCCGAGAAACCACCGTATTATCGGGTCTGAATGTTAGGTGCGGAGGGATGCTTTCCTGTAGAGTCATATGGTTGCTTTTTATTCGTCAGTCGTCGTCAATTTTTCCCTCCTCTTGCATATCGCTCCAACATATATAATAACAGACACACCAAGAGCGAAACCGGTTATGACAATATAATATCCAGTTTTTTTACTTGTATCTACCCACGTGTAGTGTCCTTATTTTCTATAATAACAGACATGTACGTATGGAACACACTGCTGTGAATTTATGTACCAAGGGTCTATCATTGGGAACCAGCACATGCATGGGATATTTAGTTTTACATAGAACATGTAAAAAAGAAATTTTCTAGAATGAAAACCGTCTTCGCGAATCATTCTTTTTTTGTAACAAAAGTTCTCGGTTCGCTCTCACCTTTGAAATTCGCGATATCGAGAACAGTTCACAGATTTCTTGACGACAAAAACAACGAATTTTGGAGACGCTTCCTAATTGTAGATAGCAAAACGGCATGATGGGATAAGCAATCCAAATGATTCAGAGCATAATCCTATAAACAAATGCTTGAATACTTCGAATCAACACAAACAAGCGATTTAGGACAAAAAAGTGGTTTGATGACCATGGAACAGCAAATGACTTACATGTAGCCTACACATCCCTGTTTTTTGTTTTTTTTTCTTTTTTTTTTTTTCTTTTTTTTTTGATAAGCCCTGGACTGGGCCATTGGGCATTTATTTCCATAATTTGCCACGGTTTTACAATCAACCCATCAAAATGCCCACCTGGCCAAGGGGTTAGGGGTTGGTGGAAAACGGACTAAACAATAAAGAAATAAAGTACATATATTGTACCTCCTTCTGGCACGTGTTCTCACAATAAGACGTGTATATATATATATATATATATATGTACATGTATGAGAAAAAGAACAAAGAAACAAAAACATCCTATGTCAATGTCAGCATAATATACAACAACTTCCAGTTTTCAAATTCCTCCAAAATGATAAATTATATTGGAATATCTTCGACATTTATATATATCCTGAGCATAATATTATCTCTATTCCTTTAACATATTTACCGGACATACACATACATACCCACACATACATACATATGAATCTTTGTATAGTTATTTATTTATATAGTTTTACCACATACAAAGGCAGCTCTGCTGTATATCTTCACTTGTGGAGATATATACACATACACACATACACATATGTCTATCTATACACACATGTACACCTACACATATGCATATATATACACTACCCTACACATATATGCTTACACATTTATATACACACATACATATATTTACATTCACACATACACATATATACATATATTAGTTGAAATAAGAAACTGTATATAGCGAGCGCCTAATTATACCGTTCTCCGACAAAAGTAAATATTTCGCATTCGTTAGATGAGGGCTATCGTATATGCGCCAAGGGCGAGATAGGGGTGCTGGGGTGGGGGGAAAAAAACAGAAAAACAAAACAAGAAAAAAAAAATTAATTGGAAGTTACATATTTCTAATCAAGAAATACGGGGGAGAACCTGTGTTGTATGGGTTTTTATGACTTCAAAAGATGGCAGGTTACTTCGGACTCTATGGGAGTAAATACAAAATTTTACTAACACTATCAAGTGATTAAGCAAAATAGATTGTGATTTTATCCCAAAGAGTACGTCTTGTAATGTTAGTTTAAGTGTTCTTGTTATATTTGTTTTGGCCAACCAGTCCTGGAAGCTTACCCACACCTCCTCGAAAACCGGCAATTCCAAAATAGGTGAATTATCGTCTCTTTATCCTCCTGACAGAAACTACACTTTTCGGTTTGCACCTTTCCCCATTTATAGAGCAATACATTTGTTTCCAGAATGTGGTGATTTATTTTATATTGAAAATATTGTAATTTAGTTTCTGATGTTATGGAAAACGCGTTTTGATAGATGTGTTTCCAGTTCAACGATACTGCTGTTCCAAGATTCGTCTCCCACTTTGTCTGACTATTCCGGGGACTTTCTAAAATTGCTTCAACCAATAGTTTATAGACAAATTTAGTGGATGTCTGATTTCGGATGTTTCCTATTAATCTATTATCTGGGATTTGTATCATTTTGCTTTTCAACACAGATCTCGTTTTTCTTATCTGCTGGAATGTTGTGAATTGTGGCGTAGTAGGCTAAAAAGTTATTTTGTTTTATATTAAATTTTTCTTGGAATTCTTGTAGAGATAAGAACTTATTATCCTCCTTAACCAAATCTTTGACTGTTTTGGCGCCTGCGTTTTGCCATCTACTTGCATCGTTCCATGCGCTGAGAGGTGTGTAGTTGTATAGTAATTCATTTACAATGGGTGAGGCACTTGTTGGTTCCGCTTCCATGCCTCTGCACCATGCAGATATAACGTCCAGCCAAAATTTATTTTTGATTACCTTTGCTATATCCGAAAATCCGTACAAGTTTAAATCCCACACCCGTGTTCCCAGGTGAGGTATTATATGATTCATCAGATTCGTCTGAAAGTCAGAAAAGTTGAGCGATCTTTTGACCCACTGAATTTTCAAAAATCAATAAAGGACGGTATGTGTATCATGTTTAATCCACCCTCCTCCTTACTGCAAATAATGGTTTTCCTTTTTATCTTGTCTGGCCCCCCTCCCCAGATAAATTCATAAAATATTTTTTGTAATTCCCTTTGAAATTCTGGTGGCGGGTTTGGTAATGCAGAGAATAGGTGAGTTAGTAGAGGCAGGGCGAATGTTTTAATTACACTTATTTTGCCGATAGGAGTTAAGTTTCTCTTCCACCAGCTGCCCAGTAATCTTCTTATATCCCGAAGTTTTGATTGGTAGTTCAGTGTGGGCATCGCTTCCAGATCTGGGCTAAACTTTATGCCAAGTAATCGAAACCCGCCAGGATCCCAGTTTATTCGGTAATGTGGACATATTTTGACAGTATTGCCCTTTTCACTACCGATCCAGAGAGCTGTTGACTTATCAACATTTAATCGCGGACCAGAACAAGAAGAAAAGTCCTCCAAGAGACCCATGGCCCGTAACAGGGACTCCTGCGAGCCATCCGATAGCAAAGTAGTATCATCAGCGTACTGTAATACTTTAATTTCCGAATTCTTAAAAATGATGCCTTTAATGCTTTTCTCTTTTTTGATTGCAATTGCTAGTAATTCGGCTACAATTATAAATATGTACGGGGAAACCGGGTCACCCTGCCGACAGCCTCTTTCGAGATTGAAAAAAGTAGACATGTATCCGTTGTTGAGTACACAGCTTTGAGAGTCATGCTGAAAAAGTTTAATCCATCCGCAAAGCGACTCACCGAAGCCAAAGGACCGCAGCGCTCCATGCATAAAATTCCAGTCGACGCTATCAAAAGCCTTCTCAAAATCAATAAGGAAAAGCAGCCCTGGAATTTTATTTTCTTCGGTACATTGCATTATGTCGTAAACTGCTCGAGTAATCTCACCTATGAACCTTCCCTTAATAAATCCTTTTTGAGTTTCGCTTATAATCGACGGTAAAACATGTTTTATTCGGTTGGCAATACAGGCTGAAGCAAGTTTATAGTCGACATTTAACAGGGAAAGTGGACGCCAGTTCTTTAAAAAAGACCGATCTTTACCGTCTTTTGGAAGGCAACTTATGATGCCTTGTTTTTGAAAGTCCGAAAGTGAGCCTTTTGTGTATCCATAGTTCACTGATCGGACAAGAAAAACACCCAATTTTTCCCAGAGAGCTTTATAGAATTCTGCTGGAAATCCATCGGAACCCGGAGTTTTTCCCGTTTTTCATTTTTGTCAAGGCATTAAGACACTCTATTTCGGTAACAGGACCTTCGCATTTCATTTTTTCGTCTATACTGATATTTATATCGTGTTCTAAGAACGTCGGGTTGTTTTCGTCATCTATATAATTTGGTTTGGAATATAGTCTTACGTAGAAATCTCTCATTTCATTTAATATTTCCCTCGAATCTGATAATGTTTTACCATCGTTGGTTGTAATTTCTGCCATATTTTTTGTGACGAAATTACGTTTTTCTAATTTGAAAAAGAAATCAGAATTACTTTCCCCCTTCTCATACCATTTATTTTCGACCTCATAATTGCTCCTTCTATTTTCAGTCTGCGTAATGCTTCGAGTTCAGATTGCTTAATTTCCAAAGATTCCAGGTTCAAGTTTTGTCTGTCTCGGAGTGCTTCATCGGCTATATTCTTTTCCAGTTCAAGTATTTCACCTTCAAGTAAGCGTTCTCGTTTTGTTCTAAGTTTATGTTTCGATACCGAGTAAGGTATTGTCGCGCTTCTGATTCTTGTTTTCAACAATTCGAAAAAGACCTTATCATTAAGACTCAATTTGAGAGAGGTTGGATGCGCTACATCTCCCGAAATATAACATTCGTTGACCGTATCGGCAATAACGGATTCCATCAGTGCAATATATTCACTGTCCGCAAGTAGTTGTGTATTTAACTTCCAGTACCCTGGACCTCTTTCAACTGTTTTAAACGAGCATTTAAAAGAAACGAGTGAATGATCAGATCTATAAGAGATTTCAATGTCTGATGCGCATCGTAGACCTACGAGATCCTCCGATATAAGGAAATAGTCCAGTCGACTCTGTTTGATACCGCTGCATGACCGTTTTCTCCTCGTGAATCGCCTTGCAGATGGATTACTAAGACGCCATATGTCTTAAATTTAGTTTATCCATATTTTCAAGGATGGCTAGTCTCGATTTGTTGTTGTTTTTATTGATATAATTTTGGGTGTCCAGACTATAATCTTGGACGACATTCCAATCTCCACAGGCTATGACAGGAGTTTCGTTTGCGGCAAACACTGTTTTGAAGAGATTGATGAAGAATTCCGGATTGTCGCTATTAGGGCCATATACATTTACCAATTTCACGCGCGTGTCGGAGATTGTGATATCGAGGATAATGTATCTACCCTCAGTATCTTTGGTACACCCATGTATTGTATACTCGAAATTGTTTCGTAATAGAATTGCAACTCCTGTGCTATTTGTTTTGCCATGGCTAAAAACGCATTTGTCGCCCCATTCATTTTCCCAGTCCTGTTCTGTTTGTGGCGAGCCATGTGTCTCCTGGAGGCAAATGATAGATATTTTCTTGTTTTTCAGCCGCTGAAATATATCTAATCGTTTCTTTCTGTCCGAGTGGAGTCCCCTGACGTTAACCGTGGCGATCTTTATCTCATCCATCATTTTGGATTTGTTCTGCGTGTAGTGGTTGGTTGAATAATGAAGTATTGATGTGGGTGGTCGGTGAGTCTAGACAGAATAAGTAAGGTTCAGATGGACAACACAGGCTAATACTGTTCGCAAACGCATAGGGGACAAAGGGGAGGGGAACATAAATGGAACTACACATAGGAATGCTATGAAAAACAAACATGTTTAAAAATACAAAAGGTGTCTTTTGCGGGCTAGCATTCGGTTCCCGCGGGTTTCTGACGATATAGCTGGCAGTCTCAAGTGCGAGATTTACTGACAGCTCACAGTTTAGCATTTATTGTTAAATACTCTGAATAGCTTATTTTCCGGCAGGATATACATGAGCCTGCTTAGCTTGTGGAATAACGTGTTGAAAGATCGGATTAGGGCAGACGTTTTTCAAACAAATAAATAAAAACACAAAAGCAAAAATGAATAAATACAACAACAACAACAACAAAAACACACACACAAAAAAGAACAAGATCACAGTACACTATTATATGGCATTGCGAGGAGCAATGTAGCGAAACATTATATGCTATTTATATACTTTACACACTGAGCAGAACCAAAACAAATGACCGGTGAGAACGTCCACCGTGTGATGGTGGAAGTGTTACCATTACGACACAGCCTCTCTTTCAAATTGTGAACAATATTGGAGTGGATATGGTTTATACCGATTCACATAAAATGTGGATCGAATGGTAGAGAGATGGCGTACCAATGGTGCACATTCCGTAACCACATTAGCCTAGGACATTCTATATTATCTGCACGTCAGGAAGAATCCTGTTACTTACAAGAGAACACCTGCGATAAGGGGACATTATTCCCCGGGACACTCGTTCCTTGTGGAATAGACATTTCAGGGTTACTTGCAACATAAATGTATCAATGCACTATAGTATACAGAATGCAAATACACCTGCCTATTATATTTAGTACAAAAGTGCACAGCAGTGCGGAAAACAAAACAGACATGCATTGCATGACATAACCTTATGCTTTCGTGTGTAATGTACATTCGGAACTAATCCAAAACAAATGGCAGGTAAGAACAAAGAGCTTTAATTACCTGACGTCGACCGTGTGGTGATAGCCGAGCATTCGCGTACGGCAGGCCAGTGTACAATAATCGTAGTACCGTCTTAGAAATTGTAAACGGCATTGGAATGCCTGTGTTCGATTGTAAGAAATTTGTCCGTCAAATGAGTAAAATCCGCAAAGACCGGGCTTACAGAAAAGTTATGAGAACCAAGCGCTACTTGCAATCAGAAATGAAGTTCGACAGTACAGACTCCTGTGACACGGATCTTGACATTCGAAGGAGGACCTTTAACGCCATGCTACCAAACACTAGTATAGGCTTGGAGTTAAGGCAAGCCTAAACTAAAAATCAATCCAGTGAACAAGAAACCAAATATAGAATCCGACTGAAACATGATATGAATAGATAAAATGTTCAAAAATTATGAGAATTCAACTGTTCGATGCTTGAAAAGATGATTCAAACACAATTTTCAAATATATGATTCTATCGAGGAAACTCCAAAGACGCCCATTCTATATTTGCTCAAAGCATTCACTGTCCGATTTTTAGCCCACCATCACCAGATGGTGGGGTGTTCAAATCGCTTTTCGTCCGTGGTCCGTCGTCCGTCCGTCCGTCCGTCGTCCGTCCGTAAACAATTCTTGTTATCGCGATTTCTCAGGAACTACTTCATGGATCTTTCTCAAATTTGGTACACAGGTTCCCCTTGGGGTCTAATTGTGCAAGATTCTGGTCCGATTCGAAAATCCAATATGGCCACAGGGCGGCCATCTTGGATTTCCCCATGAAACCTTGTTATCGCGATTTCTCAGGAACTACTGCATGGATCTTTCTCAAATTTGGTACAAAGGTTCCCCTTGGGGTCTAGTTGTGCAAGATACCTTTTCTGGTCCGATTCGAAAATCCAATATGGCCACAGGGCGGCCATCTTGGATTTCCCCATGAAACCTTGTTATCGCGATTTCTCAGGAACTACTGCATGGATCTTTCTCAAATTTGGTGCAAAGGTTCCCCTTGGGGTCTAGCTGTGCAAGATACCTTTTCTGGTCCGATTCGAAAATCCAATATGGCCACCAGGCAGCCATCTTGGATTTCCACGTGAAACTTTGTTATTGTGATTTCTCAGGAAGTACTCTATGGATCTTTCTCAAATTTGGTACACAGGTCTAGTTGTGCAAGGTACCTTTTCTGGTCCGATTCGAAAATCCAATATGGCCACAAGGCGGCCATCTTGGATTTCCCGATGATACCTTGTTATCACGATTTCTCAGGAACTACTCCATGAATCTTTCTCTACTTTGGTACACAGGTTCCCCTTGTGGTCTAGTTGTGCAAGATACCTTTTCTGGTCCGATTCAAAAATCCAATATGGCCACCAGGCAGCCATCTTCGATTTCCCCATGAAAATTTGTTATCGTGATTTCTCAGGAAGTACTGCATGGATCTTTCTCAAATTTGGTACACAGGTCTAGTTGTGCAAGGTACCTTTTCTGGTTCGATTCGAAAATCCAATATGGCCACAAGGCGGCCATCTTGGATTTCCCGATGATACCTTGTTATCACGATTTCTCAGGAACTACTCCATGGATCTTTCTCTAATTTGGTACACAGGTTCACCTTGGGGTCTACTTGTGCAACATACCTTTTCTGGTCCGACTCGAAAATCCAATATCGCCACCAGGCAGCCATCTTGGATTTCCCCATGAAATTTTGTTATCGTGATTTCTCAGGAAGTACTGCAGGGATCTTTCTCAAATTTGGTACACAAGTTCCCCTTGTGGTCCAGTTGCGCAAGATACCTTTTTTGGTCCGATTCGAAAATCCAATTTGGCCACCAGGCGGCCATCTTAGATTTCCCAATGAAACTTTGTTATCGTGATTTCTCAGGAAGTACTGCATGGATCTTTCTCAAATTTGGTACACAGGTTCCCCTTGGCGTCTAGTTGTGCAAGATACCTTTTCTTGTCCGATTCGAAAATCCAATATGGCCACCAGGCAGTCATCTTGGATTTCCCCATGAAACTTTGTTATCGTGATTTCTCAGGAAATACTTCATGAATCTTTCCCAAATTTGCCACACAGGTTCCCCTTGGGGTCTAGTTTTGCAAGATACCTTTTCTGGTCCGATTTGTAGATCCAGTATGGCCACCAGGCAGCCATCTTGGATTTCCCCATGAAACTATCGTGATTTCTCAGGAAGTACTGCATGGATCTTTCTCAAATTTGGTAAACAGGTTCCCCTTGGCGTCTAGTTGTGCAAGATACCTTTTTCGGTCCGATTCGAAAATCCAATATGGCCACCAGGCGGCCGTCTTAGATTTCCCCAAGAAACTTTGTTATCGTGATTTCTCAGAAAGTACTACATGGATCTTTCTGAAATTTGGTACACTGGTCCGACATGGGGCCTAGTTGTGCAAGATACCTTCTTTTGGTCCGATTCGAAAATCTAAGTTACGCTTCTAATTAATACGGTATTCCCGAGTTGTGATGTTGCATCACAAGAGTAGGCGGATCAAACGGTGGGGCATATTCTGTATATTGACTATAGAGAATATCCATACCTTCACCTTCTATATCAAGGAGTTCAAATGATTCCGAATTCAAATGTATTTCTTCAAATTTTAAATCAGTTAGACGGGTCGGCTACACGAAGGGACGTCACTCTTGTGACACAACGTCACGACTAGACAACTGTAGACTACTGCGTGTTTCGATCCAAGAGAGATAATCAGGATTCAGACACTTTCAAAGTTTCAACATTACTGCACAGACCGGATCCCTTCAGTATTAAGTTTTGTACCATCTTACCATTTTCGAACATGGTATCTTAAAAGAGATAACTCAAACTAGCCCAGTAAACAGAACAGCATTAGCATTCGTTCCTAATTATAAAATCTTAAGTATCTTTCATAGCTCATGCGAAAGTGTCAAAGAGATTTGTTTTCGCTTCCAATACCCAATGATGACACGTGCGAAAAATAATATTACAAAACGAAGATGAAGGATCCTCTTGACATTTACTTTCAGACTAACTTTGCTCATTTCACTTGTACTATAACAACCGACATCAAGTACAGTTTCTAGAAATCTTGAAACTCCTGAAACTTAGAAAAATAATATCTTGGTGTTTTCCAGTGTCCCTTTTCGATCTTTTTCGGTCAAATTCGAAATTCTGCAAACAAAATTACAAATGATTTGTTTGTTCTTAGTAGCAATGGACAAAAAGATCCTCTTGTCATTAGCTTACAATTATCGGACAATGGTGGACGCCAAGATCCTTCAGGTTCTCTCGTATAAACTTACCGAAGATCGATGATCTGAAGTCGTCCATGAGCTCTCAATAAACTGGATATGCCACTGAGAATTATGAAGAATACATTGTCACTAAGTATTATTTATATCATAAAAATGAATTTTGGTGATTATTGTGTGAGTTTATAAACTTCGTTCTTGTTGTACGGGTATCACACTGAGATCATACTCAAGATGAGGACAAACAAGGGTCTTATAAAGATCCAAAACGATTTCGTATCCAGGAATTGGAAAGTCCTTCGTATGATTCCATAATCGATCATATTATTCCTTTGTTTACCTTGTAGCTGTGCTGATCAAAAGAAACTTTGCTGTCAACTTATCACCATTAATCGTGCCATACATCATCGTTCTAGAACATTGGTATCTAATACCGTTCAAACCGATGCTGGCCGTGTGGTCATGTCATTCAATATGTCCACATGAACAGCTACAATAAAGCGTGACTGGGATACAAATCGTCACAGGGATCACTTTTGGTTCTTGTGATGTTTTTAGATATTTGCAGTCAGTATATTTGTCTGTGGGATCATATGACTTCTTGTCAGTACGCCGGCATCGATTTCCAGCACCCTTTTTAATGTTGCGTTTAATTAATACAGATAATTGTTAGTTATTCCGTTAGAGATCGATAGGGCTTTGCGTTTCACAGAGCGGAACTGCAGTAACCATACGTCAGACCACTTTTGGAGATTCGTAGGGTCTTCAAACAGACTTTTCTCTCATTATTCCAGATGATACGACTGCGTG
Organism: Hanleya hanleyi; assembly: GCA_036873755.1. Taxonomy (NCBI): domain Eukaryota; kingdom Metazoa; phylum Mollusca; class Polyplacophora; order Lepidopleurida; family Hanleyidae; genus Hanleya; species Hanleya hanleyi. The sequence continues at coordinate 38,771 of JAVTVY010029705.1, read as the reverse complement.
AATCCACTTTATATGTATCCCTGTACCAAGCATCGTTTTACAAAACTATATTTTCGAAAATAAACAAACTGATTTTTCTTTTTAAAAACGTCGATGGAAAGTTGCTGTATTCAAGTATTATTCATTAATCCATCGCTTGTGCGTTTCTCTCTTTCGCAGAATGCTTGGAATACGCCGCTGTGAATTAGTTTTTGTTAATTCAGGTTGTTACTATCCGAAACTGTTTTGATATTCACGCAGTTTTATCTACGTCGAATATGAGACCGTTAAGCGACCCCTCTCTCCGCTATATGGAAAATGCAAAGGAGCTTTTTCACCCTCAGTAATCGACTGACCTCAGGGTCGATCGACACGGCAGGAAAGGGAAACAACCCATTTTGAAGGTTGGTGTGTCTGTACGATTTTGTTATCACATGGGTTAATAGCTATTGACTGCTGTATTTAATTCTTGTTCTGGCTAAATATTATTCATGCTTGTCTGTCGGTGTTGAATTTGGTCATATTTTTTTGGCAAGTCATTCTTTGTACACATGTCATCAGTGACGAGCGACGGAGACGAAAGAGATGCTCAGGCAGGATATTTGACCATATAAAGTATGGTCGGTCACGACAATACCACGGAAAGCCTGGTCAGACTGACCCTATCCTTTTGACCACTCCGATAACTACTATAATATTGATTATTATATTGAACAGATTGTTAAATTATCATTGCTATTATTATAAAACTAGATACAATCGATCGAATACGATCGACAGAGGAGGCATCTCTTTTGCGGAAAATGGAAAACTTGAGAAAAACAATTTTAACATGGTGCCACCTATTGTGAATCGGCACAAAAACATTTCTAAACATAACTGGAGGGAACGTACCCACATACCAATGTGAAAAGAATCCGTTACTTTCCGGAAATGCACAAGTGGCGCCACCTATAGGCGGATTGGCACGAAAAACAATCCCAACCGAGATCTTAAGTCAAGATCCACTGACATAGAAAATGGAAAATTGAATCTGTTTTACCAAAATGTTAACTCGGCCCACAGGGGGCGCCATCTATAAGCAGGTCGACATAAAAACAATCCCAAACGCGACCAACAGGCAAAAAATTACCCATATACCAAATTTGAAATAAAATCGGTCCAGATTTCCAAAAGCCTCAAAACACTTTCAAATTAGCTTTCAGGTGTGCCACCTTTACTCGAATCGACACGAAAACAATCACAACCCAGATCTTGAGGCTAGGTACCCACACACCAAATTTGGAAAGAGCAAGAACCCTTAAGGTTTTCAAAAGTTATTGTCTGGAAATGCAAGTTTAACTTGAACCCAGGTTGCGCCACCTATACGTTGATCGGCATGAAAAACAATACCAAGCGAGATATTGAGGTGAGACATCTCAAACCAAATCTGGAAAGAATGGGTCCAGATTTTCAAAAGTTATTGTCTGGAAATGCAATTTTAACTTGACCCACAGGCGGCGCCACTTAGAAGCGGTTGGCACGAAAATCAGTCCTTTTGTGTTTGCATTTCAATGAGAAGTGGCAGAATTGTACCAACATTGCAGACTATACACAAAATTCAACTTTCTGTCAAGAAAAATTGGATACATAAGCTCAAACGCAATATATGAGGGTCTGGCGAGGGTTAGTTTTGGAGACTGAGGGTGGGGCTTGGTGCCCGGTGATAGGGCATACTCCCGAGGGTAGTGTAAGCTCCTGGAATATATGAGGGTAAGGGGTCGGGCGTGGTTTAATTTGGGAGATAGAGAGTGAGGCTCGGCGCCCCGGGGTGGGGACATGAAAGTCATGGAGAGCTCCCTGCACATGAAACAATCACACTGACAACGGCATGCCGTCGTCTGTCAGTCTGAGGATCCACAAGGTCAATTCAGGAAATTGATCATATGCACAGTGTGCATCCAATCTTTAGGGATGCAGTTTTAATTAATATAGTAAGTTAAATGTGTGGACACAAATATGGTTCATGCAAAAGCTTTAGGGTAAATTATTATTGTTATTATTATTATTATTTATGGCGACAGGAAATTCAAAACCAGCAGGGGTTCCATACTGCGGGGATTCCCCTGCCAGTTATTTCATATTTTATTTCTGAAATAAAATATGGTTCGGGGAAAAGTTTTGGGGTAAGTCATATGATGTGGAAAAGAATAATTTGATAGCAAAATTGAAGAAAATGCTGTCCTTCATTTAAGCCGACACGAAATTTAAAACTAACAGCGGATCGGTACTGCGGGGATTCCCCACCACTTAGGAGTAAATCATATTATGTGGAATGTAATGATCTGATAGCAAACTTGAAGGAAATGGAGTCCTTTATTTAAGTGAACTAACAGCGGGGTTCGGTACTGCAGGGATTCCCCCGCCAGTCATTTCATGTCATCTTCCTGATATAAACTATGGTTCGTGCAAAAGCTTTGGGGTAAATCATATGATGTGGAATAGAATGATTTGATAGCAAAATTGAAGGAAATAGTGTCCTTCATTTGCATAACCTCCCGAGTAGAAAATGAGGGGTAAATTCAAGATGGCGGTCACCCGGGGTACCAGAAAAATGATGTTTTCGTCATTTTTCTTCCAAATTCCTGCTTTTCCGTGATGAAAAGTAGGCAAAATTTATTTTATTTCACATCACATGAATATTTACTAATTTATCATGCAGTTTTTGCGGAGAAATTGCATAAATGAAAAATTCGAAAAATCCTACCGAAATATCGACCAAAAAATACCGTTTTTTAAAATGACGTCACTGTGTCGTCATCAAAGCGGCCGTCTTGGATTCTTTTACGTTTTCTGCTAGAGCTTAACCCATTGGTATAGTGTGGTTAGTTTCAGCCCCCTAGTTGAAGGGGTAAGAAAAATAATTAGGGGGCGAGCGAAATGGACCCAGCCCAGGCCAGACAGGGTTACGGCGACACGAAATTCAAAACTAACAGGGGTTCAGTACTGCGTAACCCCGCCGGTTATTCCATATTGTACTTTTGGAATAAAATAATGAAATAAATAACCTATTAATAATTACTATAAAGTAATATATTGGTGATTCGGCATGTGTGTGTATAAACTATGCACAATGCATCACAAACCTTAGGTAGGTTAGTATCATATGAGGCTGAGAAGCTGTGGATAGAAAACATTTTAACATTTGGTACCCCCGATGGTAGTGCATAGGCATGATTAAGTGTAGCATCATGTAATCTCCCAGAATATATGAGAATTGGTGGGGTGTCGGACGGGGCTTAGTTCGGCGTGAGGCGAGAAACAGTGGACAGGAACAATTTTCCATGTCCAAAACTGTTTTCGGATAGGGACAGGAACAGGGAGAGAAACAGGGACGCGGACATCATTTAGATCCCTATATCGAGCTTTCCGCAGCTAAAGCTACAGGCTCTATGCAAATCTGTTCATTTTGTTTTCGGGAATTATTGTTCAGAAATGTCCGGAAGGTGGACAAGCACAAGAAAAAAATCACATGGTCTTATTACCTGTGCCTCCTGGATTTGGCACCGAGATGTTCTTCAATTAATGTATCTATGTCAGTGGCTTTGAAATCTGCAAGGCCACTGTCTCTGTTTAATTCATTTGTGGAAGAAATGTATATACATGTACATGTGCCAGGGCCTAATATCTCCATACTGTAAACAATTGAATGGTATGGGTGAAAACCAGGAACTGAATGTACTTCAAATACAAATGAATTCAGAGGTCACACACCGAAGGCCAGCCACTATTTTGACCCCCAACAGTGACCTTTCCGAGTCATGATTGTGAACAAATCACTGATGTACTATCTATGCAAATAAGAATATGGCAATATGTATCCAAACACAAGACAGGCATTTTATCATACGTCCAGATGGAAAATTTGCGTATAATAGAAATTGTTGAAAAAACACAAGTATCCAGTTTTGGACAGAGCTGAAAAACAATAGGTATCTTCCCCGGGACAGGAGCAATATGCACAACAAATTTGAAGTTGATTGACGAAGGCATTCGGAAGTTAACCGACGAAAAAGATTGAGCAAAATGGAAATTTGCATATAAGTGGATTCGTATATAAAAACTCAGTTCCCAGTTTTGGACAGCGTTGAAAAACAATAGGTGTCTTCCCCAAGTCAGGACCAATATGCACCACAAATTTGAAGTTGAATGACCAAGGCATTCAAGAGTTTTTCGATGGAAAAACAAAGCGGTGAAAAGAAGAATCGGAAGAAGAAAGAAGAAATTGACAAACACATTAGGCATCCTTAGGATGCTAATTAGGTCATTTACTTTCTCATACATATTGTTCTCATATTAACGTTCTGTGCATTTATTATCCATGTTCGCATTATATCGCCAAATTAGGATATAACTCTGGTCTACACCATTGACAAACTCGGCCAACTTGGAAGATTGCAAATATCTAAACAAATTCTTTGATTATGACAGATTGGAAGTTTTCCCATGCCGTTTCTGCATTTGTATGAAAATAGTGCTTCCTGCAACAATAAATGGTAGAAATCAGAATCATTTCACGCCGTTTACTTTAACCTTCTTATTATCAGCCTCATTTGCCTTGGGTGAATTTGAAATGCATAAATGGACCCAGGATTTGTCTTTCTCCGTCAGTCAAGATCCGTTACATCGAGTGATTATCCCACGATTTTCTGTCAGTTTACTATCAACGTTCGCATTATGTTATTCCCAGATGGTCTAACCATCCACATACTGGGCCAAATGGGAACTTTGCAGACCTTGAAGTGAACTTTTTACTCTGACTATAACAAAGGTTAAGTTTTGCGTCTGAGGAAAGTATACTATTTTCAATGTTGGCATGCATGTAAAGTGGAATGCCATTTTGAATGCTCATCAGTTATTTCGAGTACACACCCAATCCGAATGTATCTGCGATTTTTATTCTAACGATGATGTCATAGTCACACCACACAACAGACACTCCATGGTCAACCCCAAAGTGCAAGCTGCACTGCAAATCAACGATAGGTCAGACCAACTTACTCCACTGATCAACCTCAATCATCTCCAGGCACATCACACCACACTGATCAACTTACTCCAAATTTACGTTCCATTTACTCCTCGTTTACTTCACATCACTGTAAGAAGTTTCAGTTTTTTATACGGTACTAAGAAATTGACTTTATATTAAACTATGTACTCTATCTCCGGAGAGACAGAAACTTGACAAACTCCGTTACTTTGTAGTTTATCATATTGGGGTCATTTTGAACCTATTTGCAGAACCACACGAGCAACTGATCATGGTTAAATTCAACATGGCTACCTAGTCGAGTTCCAGAAAAGTGATGTTCTCGTCATTTTTCTTCAAAATTCCTGCTTTCCTGCTAGTAAAAGTGAGCAAAAGCTATTTTATTTCACATCAGATTATTATTCACTAAAAAAGTAGTTTTTGCGAAGAAAACACATAAATACAAAATTCGAAAAATCAGACCGAAAGATCGTCCAAAAATGTCATAGTGACGTCATCGTGGCTGACATCTTGCATTTTGTTTTACATTTTCTAGTAGAGTTTGACCCTATCGTATACCACTAGAACTGTTAAAAATAAATGCTAGGGTTTTTCTCTAGGAGATCTGGGAGATAATTGACTGCTTATTATAAATCTCTTATGTATATCATGAAATCACAGCATGACAGGGTAATATATAGCCTATTTCCTCGTACACGAATGAGTGATTTCTACTTTCAAAAAGAAGTGCACCTGTATCGAGACGGATTAATGATAATCTAAGGGTTCTTTATACAACAAAGCCACTTGTTAGTAAGAAAACACAATACCCCATCGACTGCTTCTTATGTAAAACCCGTGACCCTAATCTTTCAGCAAAAGCTAATTGTTAACGTCCTCTTATTCGTGACTCAAGCTACAAATTCGGCGGAACAAGCAGTCAAGGTCAATTCAACATCAACTAGAGATACAATCGCTTCCATGGAAGCGCGATTAACGGAGAAACTAAAGACGAAATTCGAGTCCTTAATTTTGGTTACTCCAGTTTATTCAGCTATCCCTCAAACATATCAACCAAGGCCGATGATAAGATGGACCCTGAAGCATCCCGGACAAAATGGCAACGGACAAATTTTCAGGTCATTTTTTGCAAAAAAAAACCCTCTAATCTATCACCTTCCAGGACATCATTTGTGTGAAAACTCCTCTCACCTGTACTTTTTTCGCAAATGGGGGAACAATAATGAAATATTTATATTGATCACGCCATACTCTTTCTGATGGAAAAATAATAACGAGAAGATAGTATGTCTAATCATATTTTTACCCAAAGTCTAATTATATATGATGTATTTTTCATTGGTAATAAAATATCCCGTACATGAAAACCGATACATACGATTAATTGCTTGTTAACATGAACGAATTGCAAAACATATATTGAATAATATCTTAAACAGTTTGAAATAAACTTATTGCCAATTTGTCCATTTGCCATTTTGTTCGCTGTCACTTTTTCAGCTCCTCGCCAGAACAACTCTGTTGTCATTTTTTTCAAACCGCTGCTATCAAGTACGGATAAAAATAGAAAACATCAACTACGGTCTCTGATCTGCCATAATGGATTGCCAAGAAAAACCTTTGTGCATTGAAACAAGGCAAGAAACAATATCAAATCAAATGGGAATGCTTCTATACCACCACTTGGGAGTCTGTGGATAACATTACATTTGCGATGAAGTTTCCTCTCAATCGTACTTGGTTTCGAACGACAACGAAACGGGACAAACGTCGAGCATATTCAATTGAACATTAATCACCTTAAGTACTTTTCCCGAGTATCCTTATCTTCAAAATGTATTGTCAAACATTCGCGTCTCTCGGAACATCTTCATCATAGAAGACATCTAGAGTAAGCCCGATTAATTATTAGTGCTAGTAAGATAAACGTGATCTTCTTACACCCCCGGAAACCGTCTTTTCTTCTGTGGACTAGTCGATTGCAGGTCAGCTTGCCATTTTTGCACACAGTTTGCTGTTTCAAACATCTTTCGCTCAGTTATATTTACAGCTTTGGATCTTTTGTTATGAATTAATTCCGGTATTTTTGCTGGTTCACTTCCAACTTGGCTCGCCTCCTTGGAATTGAAATCCCACCGACTGCCTCCACAAGCAATCAAATATCCGTAAGTACAACAATATGGACACTCGTAGTAAAATACCACAGTTCACAGTAGACATTGCATTGATAATTTTCTATGTACATGCCATTTGTCATATTCCGCAAAGTAACATATATTGTGCTATCCTGACAGACGCTGTCGCTTGCAGTAGTAGTACCACGTCGCTTCAAGAACACGAAGGTTACGTATGAACCAGCTATTCATTTGATAGTGTTGACTCGTGTTTCAATTCGAATGACCATATGTCCACTGATTCCTGTCATACATGACCATGTCTAAACAACTAAAAGTCGAGTAGTGATATACGCATTCTTCAACTTATAGCCTCTTTTTATGTTTTGATTCAATATAGATTTGTAAGAAACTCTCGCTTTCTTTTGGCTATTAATTTTCATTTTCGATCTTACGAATTTGTTTCGAGGTGGAAATGTATAGATTATATTTCATATTAAGTTGTTCAGACAAAATAATTACCAAGAATGTAGCAACATTTGTATATGACTGCTTCAGTACTACAGATAATTGAATACCGCATAACATTACCATTGTGTAAAGCTGTAACATATTAATATATATCCGTGCCAATAAGCAAGCAAAATAAGAGTATCCGCCATCAAGTTTTTAATGAGGTATTTTAGTATGTGTACCCATCTATTATTTTACTGTGTATATTATGTTATGTCTGTATATTTTGTATGTATGTATGTATGTATGTATGTGTGTACATGTATGTATGTATCTATGCGTTTTAGCCTTTTCTGGGGCACAATTCATGCAATAAACTATCTATCTATTTGCAGGGCCCGATGTGGTTTATTCTTAATCGCGTTTTGATTGCTATTCGCACAGTACATACATTTTATTATTGCAATTAGAATTTCACCAGTCGTGTTTACTTTCGTTCTGTACCAAACTTGTATATGCCTGTCTTATAATGCGTTTTATTGGTCAGCTATGGTATAGTAATATGTACGGATAATCCAACAATATTAATCTCAATGTATCTGATTAGCGGTCAAGCCACCGCCGCGGTCATTGGTAATGTTAAGTCATTCTATTCACGGGTAATCATTTGATGTAGATTTGCTGGAACTTGTCCGAACAGACAATTCATTTGAGTAGGTCACAGGAATGCAAAGCTTCAAGGAGATTGAACGTTTGGTATACAGCTGCTATAAAACTCGAGCTCGGAATGAATCGTTACACATTCCAGCTTCGATGATAAACGGACATCGTCGTTGGCAAGTTCTATATTGTGACATATCCTGGATTCCTTCCATTTTATAACGTGTTAGACAGTATCAGCGGGCTCTCTCCTTATCAACACGTCTATAACGTGTTAGACAGTATCAGCGGGCTCTCTCCTTATCAACACGTCTATAACGTGTTAGACAGTATCAGCGGGCTCTCTCCTTATCAACGGTGAAGTGTCGAAATATGGGTCTCCATGCTTTTTACAAAAATACACTATGGGGTTATATATAGAGATACCATATTTCGATGCTTCACCGTAATACCACCGTCCACACCCCCCCCAAAGCTCTTGTTTTGAGGGCCTGTGGTATAAGAGCAGACATATTCACATCGTTTTCGTAAATATTTGCGCTCGTATTATAACGATTGTCGCTGTTCCTCAACTTTATACATCAACGTCCATTTTTCTTATTTATTTCTCCAAAATACTGAGTAAAAATACATCAACGTATTATCTTTGCACAGTTCCTTCGTCATGCCATCCCTAAGGGTTTTCGGGTTTATTTCATTATAATTATCTAGATGAACTTGACGTTTTGGCATTGATGAAAGCTATGTACAATGGAACGGGATCATTTTTATTATACGGAAGTAAGCTTGGTGAACAGGGATTGGGAAAACAGACAGTTCAGTGTGTGGGTGCTCTGGAGACCAGAGCAAGAAATGTGCGCTATCAATCTGTCCCTGAATAAACACACACAAAATACCGTTATTTGCCTGTAAGCTCCAATGTGGTTGTTGTTTTGCTGAGCTCGCGGTAAGATTAATATAGCTAATGTTTCGTGTCTTCAAACCCTTTGCGTGTTCCGTTGTTATCGTGAAGATATCTGGGCCAAACAGACTTTCTGAATCTCAAAGATATTCCCATAGGATGTCTTCTATGGAGGAAAACAGTGGGCGAGTTGTTCAACCTATAGTTCAACCTAATCCCTGGACAACTGCTGGCTGGCCTCGATTTCAGCGGCAGGTGCAACGACACCTGACTGCCCGCTTGAGCTCCGATTCGTCAATCCAAGCGATTCCCTATGTTTTTGACCCAGAATATATGTTTAATCGATGATAACTGGTATATTTTCGACCTGAGGTTGCCTGGGTTATAATAAATTTAAGTCTGATTATTCATCCTTGGAATGGTGGAAATATTTTATCCTAATGATCATATTTGCAAAAGTTGAAAAAAATACCCGTTCTATGTTATAAATATGGGGATGTAGCATGAGAACAACCCGAAGCTCACGATGGCCTACATGCTGTGCACCAGTGTCGCCGACAACTGGGGCAAGACATCATTGTCCAAGAATTCATGTGGGATCTCTCCATTGCAGTTACATTTTGTCGCCCTGCCATCTAACAGTCACAATCAAAGCGTGACTGAGATACAAACTCCGGAAAATGACATGGAAATTCATTTGGATGAGGACAGTGTGTCTACTACAAATATACTTCTCGCGTCACACTCGTTTATTGAATTATAGATATGAACAGTCGACATAATCAAAAAAAAGTTATAACTATGAATTATAATTTATTGTGTTTAAAAATCAGTTTGTTGTATTTAAGCGCCATCGGTGTTCAATATGTTATACATGGAGGTACGATGTGTTAATTTCTGATCTCTTTCTTATCACTGTGGGAGGAAACTGGGGGGTATTCGCACGAATTTATACACAATTACTTTAAATAATTATGTCCTGTGTACTTCTAATATTATTTCGGGTTAAAATCATCTCTCTTTTTTTGTAGACGGAAATTTGTTTGATGGATGAAAGTGAGAGGAAAGAAATAATTAGTTTTCTGATAAAAAAAAAGCCTCTAAAATCTAATAAATTTAATACAAATGATCAAAAAAATTATCAAACTGGTTACGTTGTCAATTAGTGGTAATCAATGCGGAGATCTGTAGATGAAAACAGGGAGGCTGGATTCGAACTGATACCATCCGTGTAATATTTTCACGAACTATAGATATAGATATGATTGGATACAATGCACCAAAGGAACTTACCACCGATTAATTCTGTATACAATTGAATGGATCGGTATATTCGCCTGCATTGGATAAGGGACAAAATCTCCACGAAAAGAAACGGGGATGAAGTATAATGTTACACAGTACGCACACTGTCAACAATTTTTATTGCGTTAAATTATTTCTGGACTACATGTAGTAGAATTCTGCATAAGGATTTCATTGACATTCTTAGTTTATGATAGATAATATCAGAGTTAGAATAAAAAAACTGGCCAGCGATGCATTATTTTCAGAAGCTATAGAGTATTTTTATTTTTTTCAGTTCTAATACATAGAAATATCACTGGATGTTTCTTTGCTTATTGAGTTGCTTCAATTTTTCGTTGATAATCATGATAATATCGATGTCAAATTCAACAAAACAACATATCAATATCATGGTAATCTAATGGATACTTCTTGGCAGACCTTCCATTCTGATTCACTAAACTCCATTTATATAGGTCACATTGATTGTGAATAAATCATGTTCTGGTGAAAATTCATTGTGACACTTAAGTGTTCAATCTTTGTTTCGAAGTAAGAGGAGTGTTTGTCGTGTTCGCTAAGACCATAGTAGTATGAAAAGAGCATATACATGTCCGTCGAACTTTGACCTCTGTGACATCATCAGGTGACCGAAAGTGGCGTTCGATCCTGGACGTTTTCGGTGTTTGTTGTGCGCATGTGCACAAACATAGGTTCATATCCCACTTCCTGTCACATGACTGTGACACCACACAGGTTTGATATCAACAGATATGTATCTGCCATTTCTACGCTACCGACCATTCCAATCTTGTTTTCGAGTAATTCATATATTATTTGTGAACTGTGTCACATGTAGGTTTTGCTCCATATTATCACGGGATGTTTGCCATGTAAGATGGCTGCAATGGCAATAAATCAGATATGGAACACAAGTTCGCATAGTGTCGATTTAATCTCCATTCTCAATAAGCCATCTCTAGCACGGATCAAATCTTTCACCTAAGCAATTATTCAATTATAAAATCTGTCCATCTGTGGAAATTAAGCATGGGTAATCGAGAAACGGCTGTGCTTATACATCCTCAATGCAATGGAATTTGGGGTTAATCTCATCGACTCCAAGTTCATACTAACGGATTGACAGATATTAAATACTTGACTTTTTTACACTGGCGATAAACCTGCCTTTTGCACGTCTTAATGGTGTCTAATCAATGGCGAAAATTCTTGCAGCTTCAACTTGTCAAGAGTAGTATGGAGAGCGTAGAAACATGTCCGTTGACCTATGATCTCTGTGAAATAAGTCACGTGACCGTAAGTGACCTTTGACAGTGACTGGAAATGACCTTTGACCCTGCGTACACGCACGAATATTGGAAACGCATGCAACTGGCACATTCTAACGTGTCCACCCTTCTCCCCACCCCGACCCAACCGAACCTTCAAGTGATAGGGGTGTGTTCGCAGTTAGGCGTCCATAATTCAAATATTCAATCAAATTGAAATGTAATCACTTTACACATAAGCATAGATAGTTTCCTGCAAGAGAGAAGCGATTAGCAGTTTTCAATGATGCCGGAATGATTTTCATTGTGAAAGACGTTATCTAGAGAATATGTCTCAATCACACTTTCATTGTGACTTTACAAGTTACGAAAAGTAGCACCGCTCTATCTTCGTATATGTATCGCCAAATTTTGAGAAATATTGGGTGAAGGCGCGTGGTGATATGGTCATGCACTGTCAGAAGTTTTTGGTATAGACGTGACCTACCCAGAATAGTTAGGTCTAAAGGACCCAAGAATACCTCGTTAATGTGATTCAATCCTTCTGACAGTATGTTTTACAAGTTTCCGCAATAATGTCTTGTGACGTTGATCAAAATTATCAAATTTTACACAGCATTTAGCAAATGCTACTGAGATATGTAAACGCCGTATGCAGATCCCACTGAAATATTACTGTCCAGAATATGGTTCGTTTACGATGTCAAAATTGTAATCATTGTTTCCTTCAAATCCAGTGAATGTGGATATATATACTTCATTGCGTCATTTATAAAGCAATTGTCCACAGTGAGCAGACTGAGCCTTGCATATGGGGAGCTGTTTTATGTTCTGTTGGATGCCATAGACATATCACGGACGGTATTTGTACTCAGTGAAATACAACTGTGGTTATTGTGATATCACATGCGGGTAGAATCACTTCGTACTTTTATGAGAGTAGTTCAGGACATACTATGGACAATAGCGACATACACCGTTTGAATAAACAACCTAGGCCTGTATATTCTCTATGCGGCCACCATTCCATTCAAATGTAAATGAACAACGATAATAAGCGGTGGTAATATATGGTGGTAATGTTAATAGACGATGACGATGAACTGTTGATAATGGACGATGATATTAATGAGCGATGGTAATGTACAGTCGCGATGGACGTGCTACACAGCCAAATTTCCACATGTTGGTACCGTGTGGTAACTGAATGGTAAACGCAAGGGAGGGCCCGGAACGGTACACCTCAATACAGTACCAGTCAGTACTGACCAGTATCCACACAGTACCACTCAGTAACTGATCAGTACTGATTTGATACTGTAAGGTACCGCACGGAACAGGACTGAACAGTACTGCATGGTAACTAAACAGTAACCAACCTGTTACTGTGCAGTTCTGCTCAGTTACCTCTTGGAACCAGGCTGTTGCTAACTGACATGTACTGCTCAGTTCAGCTCTGACCTGTGATTACCACACAGTACCTACACGTATGGTGGACCTTTCCGTGTAGTACCGTTCAGTAGTGTACAGTTCAGTACATGTCTGTGAAAAATTGCCTGTGTAATGGACATAATGCTTACGGACCATAGAAGATCTAGTTTTAACAGACAAAAGACCGAGGTAAGGGACGGGGGTAAAGGGCGGTAGCAAAGGCCTGCGATCATGGAAGATTGTCACGGAGAAGGGCAATGGGTAATTAAAAGACGATGGTAATGAACGATGGAAATTGACGGTGGGTAATTGACGATGGTACTGGACGTTGGCGATGGACGTTTGTAACTAACGGTGGTCGGTCCATGGCTGTTGAGCCTTATGACATGGGGCCTAGGTTAGTGACTCAAGTTTGATTGAATACTGACATCGTATCGATTCTGTTTTTATCCAGGAGGTGGTCATGGCTGGAGCTATGATGGACAATATGGTAAGTAGGCCTACCTGTTCTTATCGGGCAGGCGCATATGCGGTTGCGCTGTTCGCGTCATTACCTTATCTTGACAAGGTCAGTGAAATTTACATCTGTGCCTTGCATTCAAAAGCGTAAATGGGGTCAAAAGCGTAAATGGGGTCAATTGTGGTTTTATTAGCAAACGATAAATTCAATTGCCCGCAACAGGCTTATATGAACCAATCTTGTTGAAATTGAGCTATGTGGGGAAATTTTTCGTTAATGAAAATACATCATGTAAGTGTTTTAGAACGGCAGAATGGATTTGTAAGGGCACTACGCAACCTCGTGGAGGTACAAAATGCGATTATTCGAGGCGATAAATCAAAATCTGTCTGATATACTATATAACCGTTGTATCGTTGGAGAGTTAGCGGAAAGTTCCCTGGGAAAGTATGATGCCAGTTATGCTATCTTCTAATTTAACGTTGTGTTCCCATTCGACAATTACAGGAAATCAAAATGATTACTGTCTTCATTGGTAAATAGTCTGCATTTATATTGATGACAGGGCCTGGAGCCTGGGCGACAATCAACGCTAACTGTGGAGGAAAGAAGCAATCCCCGATCGATATCAGCAAATCCTCCTTGAAACGTGATGAGAAGCTCTCCAAGTTCACTTTCCACAACTTTAACAACACGTCCGGCTTGCAATCAGCTTATATCAAGAACAACGGCCACACGAGTAAGCAAATGACGGAACTGGATTAAGTTATCAAAGTGATCCATTAACCGATTGAAATTGAAATGTCCTAGATTCAAAGCTCCCAAAAAATATAGACAACAGAATGTACCTCGACCTTTGTGCTTTTCAACGTTTCCAAACTATAACGCTAGTGTTTCGCGGCTATGAATAAAATAATCAATCACATGTGCAAAATAATCGTTTCGGCGCCATGCAACTAGGAGAATTTTCGGAAATTTGTTTGTCTTAGTATCGTTCCAGCACATGTATGTCGATTAAGCATATTAATGTTTATACAACACCTAATTCGCAATATAAGGTCTTTGGGTGAGCAGTAGAACTTTTGAGAGTGTCGTGGCTGTACTACAATGGATAAAACATATTCTGGAAATATGGTTTCTCAAGTGGAACTTTTAAATGAAGCTTCAGCGGGTTGTCAACGTATATAACTCGAAAGAATTCTACCAAAATTGAGCGGAAGGAATTTCCACTTGTACTTGAATAAGGCGAAGGTTGTCTCGTTCAGAAAGCATTTTTGTATTATGGTTCTGATAATTTAAATGTATATGATGTTTTTCTGTATATTCCAGTTCAGGTGGATCTTCCTATGTCGGACATGTACGTGGAAGGAGGGGGTCTTGGTCGGACGTACCAGGTGGTCCAGTTCCATTTCCACTGGGGAGGGACGGACAATGAGGGATCAGAGCACACCATCAACCAACTCCGTTATCCCATGGAGGTCAGATATATTTTTATACACCGGATAACGCGTGGATTTATATGAGACTGAACATTCAATTACGATGGGATATTTAATATGATCCTCTATTGCAATTATTCAACACTTGATTATACCATATTTAGTTTGAGATGAATTACACACCAAGGTTTGCCGTTGTTCAGAACATCGAATATAACTTAAATGTATCGGTACCTTTGGCGGTCCCAGAACAAAAACCAGCCAACGACCAGTCGCTCTTTGGTATTGTTATGTATAGTATCGTATCGGAGAAGATATATTCACCGCCATGATACTCCTATAATATAAGAAAAACCCAAGATGGCAGCTTTGGTGACGTCACAGTGACGTTCATATTGGTCGAATTTTCGGTTAGATTTTTCATTTTTTTTTTTTTTTTCCGTTGGTGTGTTTCCTTGACAAAGACTGCAAGATATGTATCGGTACCTTTGGCGGTCCCAGAACAGATGCCAGTTAAACAACCAGTCGCTCTTTGGTATTGTTATATAGTATCGTACCGGAGAAGATATAGTCAGCGCCATAATACTCCTATAATGTAAGAAAAACCCAAGACGGCGGCTTTGGTGACGTCACGGTGACGTTCTTATTGGTCGAATTTTCGTCAGATTTTTCGATTTTTTTTTTCTCATTGGTGTGTTTCCTTCACAAAAACTGCAAGATAAATTATTAAATAATAATATATGAGAAATTAAATAGCCGTTTTTAATTTACCCATGCTGCTTTGCCAGTGAGTCATACAAATAGGCTCAGGCTGTCTGCAATATGATCAACTACAAAGTCACGGAGTATCAGTTTTCCTATTTTTGCCGTTCCGGAAATAGGTAAGAAAGTTTGCCCCCACCCCTTTCACGCCTGGTAGGGTTAGCCCAGTTCGAACAGACTCTATGGAAGGGCAGCTAACCAAGGTAAAAATATTGTTGGCTCTTAAAAATATGAAGAATGATCAAAGTGCAGGATCGGATGGATCTTTAAACTAGCAGCGAGGAATAATGGCATGCCTCCCTAGAGAAGGCAAAGCAAAACATTGAATATCAATTACCAAATTGCGTCGGCAGCTATTGCCCAAAGAAAAAAATAGTTAATAATTCATGAGGTTCATAAGGGATTTATTTATCGGGGAAAATACGAGGCTGGTATATGATATAATGCAAAATACAGAGGACCATCAAATACCAGGTTATTAATGTAACTAGATTTCGAGAAATCCTTTGACTCGGTAGACTAGTCTATTATACAAAAGGCATTGGAATATTTCAAGTCTGACCCTTCCATACAAAAAGGGTAAATGTATTTTACAAAAACGCTCAGACTTGTGTTTCAGTCGTTATGGCATTGCGTCTCAGATCTTCGATATGTCAAGCGGCTGTCGCCAAGAGCATCCATTATCACCGTACAGTTTTTTCCCCATTTGCGCAGAAATAATAGCAGCACTGTTTAGGGGCAATAAAAACACTGAGGGTATCACGTTTGAAGATGAGGAATTCTTTCTGTCACAATATGCTGACGATACTACAATTTTTTAGACGTATCCCTCAACAGTTTGAATTATTGTCTGGAAACATTACAACATCTTCTACATTTTTCACGTTTAAAAATGAAGGCAGACAAAATAACAATTTTTCGAATAGGTTCACTTAAAACATCCAATAGAATGTTGAAAACAAAATGGCGTTTGGATTGGTTGCAAGACGATTTCAAATTACTAGAGCAGGTGTTCATCCACATTAAGATGAAGTAGCAGAAAGAAAATATAAGGACAAATTGGAGGATATTTCTTATTCAAGAAACCCATAGGTAGAGTTGTTATTTTGAAGAGCTTATCTTTGTCAAAAATCACATCTTCGCGTTTCCTCTAAATCCAACTGTGTCAAATGATAGAAGAATTTCAGAATAGCAATTTCGAGTTTGCGTTTTATTCAAAACCTGACATAATTTCCAGGAAAACGGCAATCAAAATTATACAAGGTGGATGTCTAAACATTTCGGTAATAACATTCGTCATTCAGACATATAAAACATGTCGTGGATAAGAAGAATATATATAAATATTTCTAAATGAGGAAAACTACTCAAATGTATTTGCTACAAAAGCTTAGCATGATTGCAGTAGATTCTGCTTCCTTTAGATACGTTCTTGTAACATTTACCTCCCACATAGCAAAACCTGCTGATTTACAGTAAGATAATCGCGTAAGTCAGTCAAATAAATTATTTGTCAGTTGAAATGCACGATCAGGAACAATCTTAATAAATTAATATCCTATCGGTGCTCCCCAATCGCTATATAAATATATATACAAGCGACATATCCAAATGAGGAGCAGATAGGATTTAATTTTAATTAGATTGGATCAGGAAAGGCAAACGTCAAAGGGCGAAGCTGCTGTTGCCAAATTTAGCGGCTCAACCCAGGTTCCTCATTGGCTGCATGTTGCCCAAACTTATCAAATCACCTGACTTATTGTAACATTTTTCTGTATTGTCTCAGGCACTCTACGTCAAAACTCAAATAATGACCTCAAATCCAAATCCATAAATACTCTTCAAAAAGTTTAATGGAACACATACTTGTTGTTATGTTCGGTTTCTTTCAATATATTAGAAATACCTTATTGCTTCTAAACGACGTGAATTAGCAGCTTGCACTCCGCGGTCATTTCATCTGCCTGGTTGCATTCTGGTGAAAATAGCAGACGTCAGAACTTACATTCAATATTCAGCGGTCGTCTATGAAATACATTCCGCGTCAATAATTGAATGACCTATTCCGTTTGAACGATCTGTCAGTCGGCGAGGATAAGTTATCGATGTCTTTATGTTGGAAATAGTGTATAGGATTTTCACTTCTTGTAAAACCCTCTGAATTGAGCCAGAATTCTGTGCACGCAAAACATTATCAATTTTACAAATCCAAAATATTTTTCACCGAGTTTATATTATGTCCTATTCATAAACAGTCACACATACCCGTTCCGAATAAGTTATTGGACACCAATAGCGGGAATTGTTTGATATAACTGACACGTTGAACTTTGAAGGCAAAGTCCATAGATTTCAAAAGCAAATTCGAATTTGGTTATGGTGGAGGACTTTTTCTGCGTAGCTTGAATCCAATGATGCACAGATGTTGCTTTGCAACTGTGGTTTGGGTACCAAAATAGAATCTAAGGTGCCAGTGATGAGAGAAAATGTTCTTTTTCACTCATTGATGGTAGGCTTGATTAGGTCAAGCAGGAAGACTTACCAGTGATCATTTAATGGGCCTCGAAGGGATTTGGACCTTTGTCAAGGTAAACTGGGTAGGAGTTCTACTCGAGGTCTAATACATAGATCCAATGCCCCTGGAACGTAGAAGGGGCTATGCAACGCCCTATTTGGGAGTCTGTTATCTTCGTATAACCCGTGATACTTCACAAAAGCTTCCGTCTATATCTGAACTTCTCAGCAGGAATGTCGTTTGTACTAAGCTGATCAAATTCAGGGAATGATTGACAAAGCTCTTTTCAATTCAAAATGGCACAGGACGAAAACCAGTCGCTGGAGAAAAGACGGCTCGCTATCACTCTCTCTCAATACCTAACTTGATTGACAATCCTATTGTCTAATAAACGATCTGATGTCTTTGCATATTCCTCTTTCAAGCGATCGGTCTTAGATTTTATCTTATAATCCTTCTTTGTATTCTCTTCGTGCGGTGTCAAACATGGGCACTAAATTTTTTGGACTTATATCAGTCAAAGCGAGCTGTCATAGCTGTATTCTACCTGCTCTTGGACCGAGCCGTTCCGAGTGATGCTATCGGTTGTTTTAAGGCAAGGGTGACTACTAGCATTATGGGTTACCATATATACATGACTGAAGATTAGACTGGTTGCCTCACCTGAATATGCACATTGACGGGAATATTATAGAAATACTGCCTGATGTTGGAAAATATTCATCCCGAGGTCGCGGTGCAGATGCCCGAGCTTGCGAGTGCATCCGTGTTGCGACCGAGGACCGCATATTTTCCAATATCGGACAGTTTTTCTTTCTTATACACATCCTGTTTTCTAATCCGTAAACAGAAATACTAAAGTTAAACTTCATCACTTTTGGCGATGTTTTCTGGCCCCTTTTAGGTCGAATATCGTTATTTTATGCTTGGAGGGCTTGCTTTGATTACACACGTATGAATAATTTGATAATTAGCATATAAATGAAAGATATGCATTGAGGGTTACTACACTCGAGTGCACGTATTCCAGAATTCATTGCGGTTCATTCGTAAGCTAACTTTTAGAAGTTTGGGAAAAGAAACAATGAACATGTTATTCCAGTTTAAGTTGTTAAATACAGCAAATATGCCCACTAAGAAAAGATGACCAGTACTGTTACGCAGAGAAATATGTATGTTTTTTTTTGTTTTTTTTCGATTGGAGCTACACTGACAGTTTGCAAACACTTGTGTTCTTGTGTCGTCTGCTTAGTGGAAACTAGTCCGGCGAACACCTGGATGTCCTAGTTCATGACGTTTCATCGAACTGATGACGTAAACGGGCCAATATTTGAACGGTTAAATATAAGTATTGGGCGTTAGTTTGAAAATTATCATATATCGCATTCTTTCTATTACACAGGTACATTTCGTCTTTCTATTACACAGGTACATTTCGTCTTTCTATTACACAGGTACATTTCGTCTTTCTATTACACAGGTACATTTCGTCTTTCTATTACACAGGTACATTTCGTCTTTCTATTACACAGGTACATTTCGTCTTTCTATTACACAGGTACATTTCGTCTTTCTATTACACAGGTACATTTCGTCTTTCTATTACACAGGTACATTTCGTCTTTCTATTACACAGGTACATTTCGTCTTTCTATTACACAGGTACATTTCGTCTTTCTATTACACAGGTACATTTCGTCTTTCTATTACACAGGTACATTTCGTCTTTCTATTACACAGGTACATTTCGTCTTTCTATTACACAGGTACATTTCGTCTTTCTATTACACAGGTACATTTCGTCTTTCTATTACACAGGTACATTTCGTCTTTCTATTACACAGGTACATTTCGTCTTTCTATTACACAGGTACATTTCGTCTTTCTATTACACACGTACATTTCGTCTTTCTATTACACACGTACATTTCGTCTTTCTATTACACAGGTACATTTCGTCTTTCTATTACACAGGTACATTTCGTCTTTCTATTACACAGGTACATTTCGTCTTTCTATTACACAGGTACATTTCGTCTTTCTATTACACAGGTACATTTCGTCTTTCTATTACACCAGGTACATTTCGTCTTTCTATTACACAGTACATTTCGTCTTTCTATTACACAGGTACATTTCGTCTTTCTATTACACAGGTACATTTCGTCTTTCTATTACACAGGTACATTTCGTCTTTCTATTACACAGGTACATTTCGTCTTTCTATTACACAGGTACATTTCGTCTTTCTATTACACAGGTACATTTCGTCTTTCTATTACACAGGTACATTTCGTCTTTCTATTACACAGGTACATTTCGTCTTTCTATTACACAGGTACATTTCGTCTTTCTATTACACAGGTACATTTCGTCTTTCTATTACACAGGTACATTTCGTCTTTCTATTACACAGGTACATTTCGTCTTTCTATTACACAGGTACATTTCGTCTTTCTATTACACAGGTACATTTCGTCTTTCTATTACACAGGTACATTTCGTCTTTCTATTACACAGGTACATTTCGTCTTTCTATTACACAGGTACATTTCGTCTTTCTATTACACAGGTACATTTCGTCTTTCTATTACACAGGTACATTTCGTCTCATATGCGGTCAAATATGGAGACATCCTGACGGCTCTCAACTATGACGATGGTCTGGCAGTCTTCGGATTCTTTTTCGAAGTAAGTTAGCCTACTACGGCTTGGTATTATGGCCGTATTTTCGAGGGCTTCTTTCGAGCTTTTCCTAACCAACAGATTTTTCCTGACCAACAGATAATATTTTGAACTGACACTCTGTGGCAGATATCGTCTGCTCAGAAATAAGCTTTGATGTGCTTTTCTGGTCTACTGACTTACGTCACGTCCGCCTTCCAGATAAACAAAACCGTGTTTAAGGATTCCATGAGTGAGCAACGAGCAACATTGATATTATGGCCGTTTTGCGAAATAGATCCATCTTTTGGGAAAACAATGAAAATATTTCATCTCAATTGATTGTGTGTATATTATTCAGATATTATTTGGTTCACTGGCCAATTTTTTTGAGTGTTGAGATTTGATTTTTTTTTGTAAGAAAAAGTAGTCTATCGGTAGTTTAGACACTTAATACATTAATTTGTATTGAAGTGGTAGAGAGTGACATTAGTTTCATCGGATGGGAATCATTTCAGGAAGATGATTGTAAACAACAGCGATGAATGATAGTTACGTAACATTTTCTTTAGATTCCATTTTATTAGGGAAAAATGGTGCAAGGTTGACATATCGGACAATTATTGGAAGTAATCGTCTCTTCAAACCGGTGACTTTTGTTTTTAATTTCGTGAATCCTGTGCGTGCATGGAAATAAAACGGCCATAATAAAGAGCCACTACAATAACAAGCCTACCCGTGCCAGTTCTAGATCGTCCGAAGACAAAATCTAGATGATTCAATGTTACTCACTTTGTGGTGACAAACCGATATTTTTTATAATATATATTGGTAGTCTTGGACGAGGTTTTCCAGCAGCAGTGAGTGAAGGGGTATAAGCCAAGACATTGATGATCAAGACTTTGCTTGGTTTAATTCCAGATTGACAGTGCCGCTCATCCCACTATGGACATAATCTGCAATCATATGGATAACGTCACGTATAAAGGTAGGTTTGCCATGATCTTTTCACAGTTCTAATGGTGAGCGACCGATACATTTACTCGGTCTATGTTACAGCAAGCCAGTTAACTATCTGTATTTTCAATAATGACACACCGTTATCAGATATAGTTGATCAAGGGAAAATATATTCGTAACAAGGATCACAAGTGAAGCGAATATCTGAATATAATTATAGTTCTGCCATTCAAAGATAAAGGGAACAAGAGCTGTTATTTCTCATGCAACAAGACTTCTGTGTTCTCAAAGCATCAAAATTGTATGGTGGCTAATTAACACATATTTGTTTGCAGATGAAAGCTTTAACATAACCACCTTATTTTCTCTGGATTCGCTGTTACCATCTTCTCGTTCTCACTATTACCGATACATGGGCAGTTTAACCACCCCGAACTGTAACGAAGTTGTAACATGGACAGTCTTCAAAGAACCTATCAAGATATCGTCTAGTCAGGTACGCAACTATCCAATTCTCACCCCCACCCCCCGCCACCCCCATTCGAACCATCTATAATGCCAATCATGGCAGTCACTGGGCACCATCTCACTCACTCCACCCCACCTCCTCCTCCACACACACACACACACACACACACGCTCACACAAACATACACACACACATTCACAGGCTCCCCCATAATCCCGCAATAGATTGTGTTCCTGAATATGACTGGAAGAAACTGGCAATATATTTCAATGATAAAATCCTTTCGTCTGAATATTTTTCAACATGAAGATCGTCCAGAGCAAAGCTGATTTTATTGGTAGTGCGATTATTGAAGGACAGGTATTTTGTCGGAAAACTAGTATGCTTTTCCTGGTCCTATTATGCTTTCCATATGTAAATTTGCATATAAAGGTGTCTGTCAACACCCTTTTGTGACCAGAATAGCCTTCGTCACGTGTCATAATTATAATATACATACCTCTTGTTAAGAATATGCTAGGTTGCAAATGATATTATATATCTATATATACAACCCGTGTTCATGCTTAATTATATATCATTTCAATCAGGACAAACCGCGCCACGTCATTAACATTTCAATGAACAGTACTTGGACTGCCTAAAACTGAAATTGAGAAAATTATTCTAGAAAATTATTCTGACATGTATGGAATCTATGTCTGGTTGGGTTATAAACATATACTGATGGTAGTAACAATTCAGTTGGTGACGACGTGTATTCCTTATATTATACCACTGTAATATATTATCTCTATTTCATAATTCAGATACAGAAGTTCCGGGCGGTATTCAAATCAGCGACAAACGAAACAGCAGCGTTGATGTACGGGAACTTCCGACCCACTCAACCGATCAACGAACGAATTATCTACACTAGTCATGGACACAGTCTTACATCCCCTTTTTTAGTTCCATTGATTCTCTCGTGTTTGGCTATATTAAAATCAATAATAAAAGATGTAATCGTTCTTGAAAAGAACATTTGAGAGACCAAAATGACTCAGAAACTGTCATTGAGATCGCTAAATGAATAAATATGACATGATGGCAGAAAGCGCGCCAAGTATGATAAGGCCAGTTAAGCACGAATTTGAGTAAATTTACTGTTTTAACCCCTCAGCTCGATTGGGCTCAGGTGTACTGTCGTCACCCCGTCTGTCCGTCCCCTTTCTTTGGGACTCGATATCTATATGATGGTTTAATTTCAACCTTATCTTTTATGAACCTTCTTATGGTTATTTTATATAATCCAGGTTTATGAAATAATTTACATAATAATTTCCCTATACTATACAGTGTTCACTTTCTATTCTACTTTTAAACTATCTATGGAATGTGACAAGCGTTATTCCTGATCTACATCAATCTACATATATACATGCACCAAAAATGTGTTCTACATGGCCATGGACGACATGGAAGATAACCACTTACATGATTTTGCTGTAATGTGCCGGAAAATGTGCCGGAAATGTAGCGCAAATTCAAATATCCAACAATTTTCTATTTGAGAATTACCATTTACCAAGTATTCATTTTGCTTTAATTATGCTTCAGTTGTATTTGTGAAATGTCCACTGCTTTAGAACACCTATAAATAGTCGTGTTCCATTCGCAGAACAATTTTCTTACCGGCAGGTCAGCAGACCGGTGGACATTATACATCTACGTTTACGGATACAGATGCTTTATTACTGAATGATACAATGAATATTATAAACAATATTTATTGGCTACATCTTCTGAATAAAATGTATGAAACATGTTTGAGATGTATCAGTTGTTCGTGAAATCAATCGAGCAATCGAACTTGCTAACCAAAGTGATTGTATAACAACAACAAAATGCGTCCTGTGCGTCACTGCCTAGACAAAGCCCTTGGCGATCTTTTTGGCTTTTAGTATTCACCCAACTTGAACCAAGAAATTCTCATTTTAGCTAGAGTTGTTTATTACATTACCAACTTTATAGTTGTTGATCGGACTATCTCGGATATTTGAATGTCATTATTCCATTAGAAAATGTTTATTTCTTCACATACTGTGAATGTATTCGAGTAATCGTTTCAGCTCTGTTTAAAAAGATAGCAACAATTGGTTTGCATGTTCAATTATGTAACTCTTGCCTACTAGCAATTCTGAAAGTGGAATCTCCATTTCATATTTCACGAGCCAGTTTGGACAGTGGTTCAATACAAGACCAACTGGGGTATTGATTGTCCAGTTTAAGAGGGCGTGGATCATGCTTATGATCTTGTAATCGAGCTTGAAGACTTGCCATACTCAACGGTGAGAAAAAACTTCACTTACCCCAAAATACTACCATAACCTCTTCATTTACTTCTTGAACTATCTACAAGAAGCACAAGAGACTACAGTGTGACTGACCAATTTATACAATTGATGAACAGTTTCGCCAGCCGGTGAAACGGTGGTCAGCCGGTGAGGCTATTTTCGCAACACAGGTGAGGTAGTGTTTGAAATCTGGATTTCTTTCACATTTCATCTGAGGTTATGTGCAATATTAATGGATATTCATTCATGAGAAATAACAGTCGTCATTTCAATCGTTCGGTTACATATCAGAACGCCTTGTATTTAAAGATATTGTACGAACACGCGGAGCGATGCTGTTTTCTAGCGAAATTTCGTTTTCAAACTGTTCTCATCGCTAATTACTGGCACTTATCGATACATATTATCATGCGTTATTATTCCTATTCAATGCTCTTTGTATGTCACCCAAACTTGGCGTAAGCATTGATATTAATTAAAAAGTCACACAGTGTGCGTCTATCCAGACTACGGTGAACAGCTCGAGCATGCTACACACTTTTCTTGATGCTGTTCACCGTGGCCTGGATAGATGCATATGATGTGACTTTTTCCAATAATATCGAAAACAGCATCGCTCTCAGTGTTCGTATGATATCTTTAAGTACAATGTGTTCTGCTAGGCGACCGAACGACTAAAATGACGACAGCTATTCCCATGAATGAATATCCAATAATATTGCCCATAAACCTCACAAGACATGTAAAATAAATCCAAATTGCTAACACCACGAAAAGGGACCCACCCGCTGACCACCGTTTCTCCGGCTGGCGGCGGTCGGATGTAGGGGGTGTTCAAAGACTTGTGTCGTTGTTGTTTTTGTAACCGAATCAACATGGCAACTTCGTGAAGTGACGAGTTGATATGAAAACTCTACCACCATGTAAATTCGAGAAAGTAGAAGCCCTGGAACAGCCACTACCAATAACCCACTTACCCATTCGGATGTATACCGACTATCCTGAGCACTTCTAGTCATAATCAAAAGTCAAAAAGGCAGCATATGAACAATTCATCGATGGTTTATATCAAACAAAATCTTGCGTCTGCCGCAGATAGGATCCGGCCATGGATAAAAGCTTTAGATCTGAGATACTTTTAATTTGGTGCTAATGCTATGATACGAATCAGGTCTTTGGATTTAGGGCACGGGAATCCTTTAATGAACGATGGCTGAATATTGAATGACAAGGAAGCTGTTAGTGTATGGTGTAAACTGGGAACATGATCCAGTAGACCTGACACCAGATACACCGAAGAAAATCAGACTTTACATATCTGTGGAAAAAATAGTTGCCCCAAATCGTAGCAATCTGTTCAGTGTCAATCTCTGTCCGAAGACGGGAACTCTTCAGCTCCAAGCGAATAGCCATGACTTCTATTGGACGGAAGAATTCCCGAACTAGTATAATTAGTTGACCGCATTGTCAAACAAAATGACACCAACAACTTAACTTCCATACCAAAAGAGGACGAAGAAACCTGCGTAAAAACAGTTGACATAGAAAACCCCGATCAAACCTCAATAAGAGCACTCTTCAGTCCTGATGGAAGCCAAACTTTAGTTCACTGTTCAATAATACATGTGTGTCAACCAATACTGACAGTGAATTCAAACTCTACATTCCAACAGAACTGTAATTCCTGCACCATGCCATTGTAAGTTGCATGAAGCCAAACGAAGAAAAGATACTGAACCGAAGAACAGAAATAGAAAGCAGCACTCATCAGTGTTGAGAATGATTATCTCTGTCACGATTTGATTGGATATGTTCATATGAACACCATGAGGATCTTGAAGTACACGGGTTCATACCGCCTCTAGCCCCGGGTTAAGTTATATTAGACACAACGCCATAGATCTTGCACGCTACTCTCATATTTTGCTATCAGCATGCAATATGTACCACCAAATGGAGACACTTTTAGAGGAGGCGCTTGGTAGTTTTGCCCTGTTTTATAAGAGTCTTATAAAACTTAGTTTATAAGAGTCTGCAATAATGTTTTGTGACGTTGCTTAACATCGCCACATTTCACATATAATAGCAAATGCTACTAGGCGTGATATGTATATGATATATGCATGTCTCACTTGAATATTACTGTCCAGAAAGGGATAGTGTACAATGTCAAACTTTAATCATCTCTCTTGTAAACACTACTTGAGAGAAGGCTCGCTTCATATTATAGGTCTAATTGTGATGTGCCGTTAGGGCTATCTGCAGTTCCATTCAAATCCAGTGCAGGTAGCTATATATCCTTCACGGTGTCATAAAAGTTAGCTATTATTCATTGCGAGCACATCATCTATATAGCGTTTGGTAAATGAGATTGACCATCGGAAAATCAACCAAATAGCAACAACCTGAGCAAACAGATTGACAACATGCGACCGAACGTTACAGATGTCCGGCATAACCAACGAACAAATTCTGTCTTATATTCTTGACATAAGCCAAATTCCAACATCCGGCTTTGATGGAGCCAAAAGTCTGCTGCCTGATGATGTTACCTGAGTCAACGCAGCTGTCTTATGTTGTCCTGATTTCATCACCACCACCACCAGCCAATACTGAACAATCTGCTGGATGTTTCTGCAAAACGTGCACAGAGCTCCAACCTTGAAAAAATCCCAGATGATGATGAAACCCCATTTAAAGAAGCCAGTGAGGAGTCAGACACAGACTGGACACTGTTGAACACCGATGACACAAAACTCAGGTACAAGGAAACAGAACAACCTTTCGACCCCTCGCAGCCAGTAAAAGACCAGGAAACTCCAAATGTGTGCCACATAGTTGTCGTCCACGTTGATCCTGATTGGCACGAATAAAACTGACTATGATTTCCACAACGCAGAAGTCACCAGTCGGTTAGAGGATCAACTGTGGACAACCTTCAGTAACCTTTCAACACTTAGTGCTACATGTCGTGTATCTTTGCTCAAATTCTAACACAGAAAGCAATCAAAATCTGAGAAAATCTTTGATGACACCTGCTTCAAAATTAACAGTACATATATCTCAAGTGGGCACATCAGACAACAAACATCTCAATGAGGTTGGAATAAAAATTATGATCGCGAACCGGAAGAGATGCCTGGCTTGGAAATCCAGCACCTCGTTTACAAATCGGGTTCCTAACTCGCAATGGAACCCAATCCAGAAAAACTCTCTCCACCATCTTCCGTGGTGAAAACTACCGCTACAACAGAGAATGAGAGAAAAAGTACAGCAGCTAAGTCAAACTTCATCGACAGCTTCCCCAGCAAAGTGGTTCCTTACCTGGATCCAAGCTTCATCACCAGTGCCAAACCAACACCCAGGACTGATGTACCCCCATACTCACCTTACCAACATGTTGCGATGAAAGTCCCTTCGTGTGACTTAGTACTAATAGGTGAGTGTAAATTAAATTTTCAGTCTGGCTATAGAAAGTATTATACTGTATAGTTGAACCCATGATTCGAACATATATCCAACTCGTTTCAATGTTATAGCATTGTACCAAAAGTGATGTTAAATTCCCAATCAATACCGGCGAACACCTGCAGAACAGTGTTTTGTCAATGCAAATCGATCAACGATAAGGATTTGCAGGAAACTCTTGCAGGACACTAGCCTATGTTTATGTATACTATGATTTGTCTTTTTGAATTTGGTGCTAATACTGTTATAAGGAATATGGAATAGGTCCTTGGATTATGAACGCGGATATTCTTCAATGGACGACGACTGAATTACGAATGACGGACCAGAGGCTTGTAAACAACATTGTCGGATGGCGGGGTAACATAGTGAGCGCACGGGTAATTTATACTTTCCAGCAGTTTACAACAATGTTCACAGTGACCAGCTGGAAAGTGATTCCTCATTTAAAAACTGTTTTGATCAAGGTGGAAGACATACACTAACATATTTTATCTAATTTGACAGACTCGTCGACCAGTTTAGAAACTGCTGGACTCGTGTCAACTGGTGTTTCTCTGCGAAATTTGAAACCACTTCCTCGGTCTTTATTTCATAAATCACTATATACCTGATAGAGCAAATTGTGAAATGGGACTCAACATTACTTAAACTGAACATTACTTAAACTGAACATTACTTAAACTGAACATTATTGTAGTGCAAGAAATTGTGATTGTCCTAAAGTCATGAGCCAGTATTACACATTATACCAGAAGGTTCAAATTCCAAGAGGAAATATATATATATTCAGCTGGTTATAATAGATAATGGCTAAAGTCGCTAAACTGAGAAAAATATCATTTTCCATCTCAAATTCTGTGACAAAAGCCCTCTCAAAGGTGTGTCAGAAAATTCGAGCTCTGCGCGCCTATATGAATAGTAATATCATTAATTTACTTCATACAACATCACTGACCTACTTCTCACATCCGATTGATACACAAACCAAATGCTCAACCCCTCAGCGGAGACTTAGTGTGATACCCTAATCCTGGTTTATATTAAAGATGTTATCAGCCTCAAATCTAAGCTGAAATCGATGTCTCTCAAACTCAGCGAAAGTGACATATGTTAAAACAGGTACAAAATGAAACACATTTGTCCACAAAAAAAAACTAAACTTGTTTCTACCATTCACGGCAAAATGGAAGAAATTGTTCTTTAAAAAACGGCATGGCATGCCGTTTATTTTCCATGACCGTGTCAACAAGCGTTTTCACATGCGGTGCATCCCGCCAACGTATGCTATGCGACATTACCGAACTTTAGGCTCGAGCCATGACGTTATCCCACAGCTGCAGCTGTTCAGCATTCAGATTCGTGAGCATCGCTACGTCACTCATACGCGCACAACACATCCCAATGGTGAAACAGAAAACCCGTCGAAGCGAGCAGAGTTACAAAGTTATCTGACAAGATATTCTTGCATCCGTTGTAAATGGCTATGCTACTATCATCAAATATAATGCATATGATGCTTTAGTAATCTCCCTGCTGAAAAACGCACACGGGAGAGTTTACAAAATTCATCCATTTTGAGGCTGACTACATCCTTAATTACCATACCAAATTTCAGTCGTTGCTCTCGTTATTAATCATGACCATTCTAACCTATTCCAGCTTGCAGTGTTAGCTGACAAATGTCCAATATCAAACACATCATGGGTAAAAACATAGAGCTCACATAAAATGACATTGATTATACCACACAAATGACTAATGAAGCACTACTACATGCTGTCGTATCTGTTCGTTCCTACCGTACAATCGTAAACAAAAAAAATCCTACAAGAAACCCAACCCGTCCTAGTCCGGGAGCCACTCGCGAGAACATGTCATTCTGTTGCATCCCCCGGAAGATCAACATCTCTCGATCAATTAAATACCTGATAATATCTACGGTGGTGCCTAACGTTGCTACAAGCAATTGTATGATGCTGACTGATTTTGAAAAATTTAAAACCGGAATGGGGGTAGGGGTATAACTCAGCCCTCATATTTTTATTACCTCTGCGCTTCGCGATCTGAAACTTTTAAAAACTCACCTCCGAATAATGGCCTTTCAGATAAAGCAAACCGAATTTCTCTAGCTAATTTGGCCACGTCATGGTGACGTCATATGCTCCATGAGCCGTTCTCTCATGATTTTGGGGGAATATTTTCTCCTGTTTTCTCTGTTTCTTTCACAGTATTCCCTTCTTGATGATATTTGATATATAATCTTGAAAGATATATGTCTCCCATTTAATTCTAGACCAGATATGTCTTTCTACTAAGTCCCGTTTGACCTCAGCATGGATTCGTATAGATGCTCTCCGGTCACCATTAAAACCGAATGGGGGTAGGGGTGATTACCGTTTCATATTTTCTTTCGTTCACGGTTTATCATACTGAAATGCTCCACGCATTGCGTTTGGGTATTGACCTGAAAGATAGAGTAAGCAGACTTCCGGTAACGGCTTTAGTTTCGTCACTATGACGTCATGAATCTAGAAATGGTATTTTTTCTTTATTTGTGTCTGATTGTCCGCGCCTTATTCTGTTTTTTTTTTGTTTTTTTCTTACTTTCTTTCTATAAATTGTTACGCTTATATCTGGATAGTGTTTCAAAAGGCTTCATTTGAACCAAGTGTCGTACAGAAGTAAATTATTATGATTTTGTGGGTGACAAACTAATAATCTGGCTTGAAACAAGACAAAAAAAACAAAGTTTGATTGAGGGTGCCCCACAAAAATCGGGGTTAGTTGGATTTCCGCGTGTCTCTTGTCCACTCAAAGTTACATTGTGAAAACTTGGTATATAATGAATTTTGCATGGGTATAAGTAACTTTGATACAATCACAGCAACATTAATTGTAATGAATAAGAAACGACTTTATTGCTGGAGATTGTCTGTTTGCTCAATCTTGTTTGCAATGAAGTATGAGTAGAATTGAAATGGCGACCGTGTTGGGATGGTCTGATATCACGGTAAACTACGATGGTATAGGGGCCGTGAAGATACGTCATAGTCTCCACATGAACACCTGCAATAAAAGCGCGGCCGCGATACTTAGACTACGTTCGAGAATCCACCTGTAGAGTCATATGGTTGCTCTTTAGTTACCAGACGTCGTCAATTTTTTCCACCTTTCTGCATATCGCTCCAATTTATTACCTGTATATGGTAGGTTTCTGCTGGTGGACTGTTAGTCTCCGAGGCCCACTCTCTGTGCATGTCATTCGACAAATATGTGTAGGTTTATTGTTTTGGAAAAAAAATGAGAAATTTAAGCCGTACGACGTCGGCTATTACAGGTTCGTTTTTCAGTGTATTCTTACATTTACCAGTTTTACCTCATGTTGAGACGTTTACTCCATCAGACTTCCACGATGCTCATTCATTAACATCAGACGAGTTATTTGTTTCAGCTGATCTGTCATCACAGCGCCCGAGCTAGCGTATCTAATACTGCTTAAGCTGGTACTAGGGGCAGTGTGGATACATCATAGGCTTCACATGAACATCTGCGATAACAGCGCGGCTGAGATAGTAAGGCTACGTCTGAGCGTCCACCGTATTCTCGGGTCTGAGGTCTGAATATGAGGTGCCGAGAAAAGCTTGTGGTTGAGTCATATGGTTGCCTTTTAGTCGCCAGACGTCAATTTGTCTCACCTCTTGCATATCTCTCCAATTAATCACATATACATACATCTTAGTTTGCCGAAACTGACCTGACATTTGCAAAAATAGACAGAGGAGGGATCCACAAATAACTGGCGGCAAGATAACACAGCCGTACAATGCAACTGGATTTTAGCTAAGTCTTGATATTGGCTATAACGTGTGAGGCTGTTCAATCTATTTAAAATTAAATCCTATCAGCTCCCCCATTTGGATATATCGCTTGAAGGATCTAACAGGCTTGCAGTAACTCCAGTGTCAACCAATCCTGAGAACGCTTCATAGTGCTTCGAATGAAACATTAATGATAGAGAATTTTTGGTTGGCTCAGTCGACTTAGACGCCGCGCTGCAGGGTGGCTTTTCATGTTTCCGCGGTCCCGAGATTGTGGCACCATAATACTGGGTAGATATATAGACTGGTCTTTGGTGTAAACATTAGGGTAAACGGATACGGTGAGCCTATCTGCCCTCCCCGACTGAAATGGATTAGTCCAGATGCGACCATGATGTCATAATGCTATTAAATTTTCATGGTATGGCCGCTCAGAACACAAAATTCAATTGAAATACTTAAGATTCTATATAACGACATGTACGATTGAGGCGCATTGGTAGGGTATTAATTTATTTTGGCGGCTGTTTGGATATCATGTGTTTTCACATAGTGTTCAAATTAACATCACCTTCAAAGCGTGACTGGTACTCTGGACACGACTTGGAATTCATTTGAATAAAGATTAATGATCAGTGATTAGGAGTTTATGCATAGAACATCATTATGTATTACTGACATCATTGAAAACTGTGTTTTCCTTGTATTTATTTCATACACATTGGAATTGGAGGTAATTGCCATTCGAAATAGGTCTTGCGATTATTGAAGCGAAATTTCTTTATGGACGGCGGCTGATTATTGTGTTACGTCATAAACGATAACAGAAAAACGTAACAGAAAACGTTTGTGAAGTCAATGATAACAATGAAATATTTATTTACAATACTAAAATCATACACAAATTAAGTAAGGTTAATACAAGAAATAAATGTCAAATATAGTCTTACTGTTCAATGCTATACCGGTGTATACTTCAGTCCGTTTTGACGTGCAAATCTCTATACAGTCCGTGCCGACGCGCAGACATCGCGTTTCTGCATTTTGATAGTCCAACACCCTGTTGTCCAGTTTCCGACAGTTCAGTCACGTAGATAACAAAGCGCCAAGAGTCAACTCACAGGAATATACAATCCAGCAGTCCTTAATTTCAGACAAAGGTAAGACAGTATAATGCACCCACAGAAAAGCCGTTTGAATCCCCCCCCCGCCCCTCGATCACAGAATGTTAGGCTATTTATACTCTACGGGGCATTCGAGATCATTCCTCAACATACAGCATTGACGTATGATCTGACCCAGATACAATCCACAACAGCTTCGAGAAAACTCCAGATGGATGACTCACATAACAAGCTTACGTAGCTCTATTATTCTAGAAATATCCACAGTGTCTAATCATAAACTACAACACCATGACAATTGTATCTTGATATCGGATCTGACACTTGCTAGTGATATAACTATTGTATTGTCAAATTCATATATATATTGGATCTTCCTTTTTCCTAATTTTTTTCAATTACCTTTTGTACAAAAGGAAGGCACTCGAATGTTTTTTTTTGTTTGTCAATATCAATTAAGCATCATAGTGTAATAGAATGTACCCATAATTTATATCTAGCTTCAAGAATGGAACCAAAGAAACTGACAAGTATCCATTTTCGAATAAGATGTATTTATCGAATTAATTTATATGAACTACGGTATATATTTTCATTATCCACCATCCACATTAGCTTTGATGTATATGTTATACGAATTAGGCCTTTGGACTATACACGCATAAATTCTTTAATATATTACGGTTGAATTTTGAATGAGGGATTAGACGCCTGTATGAATAAGTTGGAAGTATCTCCGTCGAAACGTCAGTTCCATAACTATAAAGAAGATGTTATCCATAAACTAGACTACAGTGTTATACAATATCCATGGACGAGTGGTTGGGTGGACACGGGTTTCTGTTGCTTCAATGCATTTTGTCTCACTTCATGTATCATGTTTGAAAATAGTTTGTAGATACAATGAATAAAAATTGATGGGGTCTGCCTTTCGTCTTCTGTCAATACTTTCTCACCTAAATTCATTCCTTTCATTTCATGTAACATTCATTCATTTCATGTAGCAAATTAAATGGTTTTCTCTAATTAAGTATCAAAACATTGATGAGATGTAACCCATAATGTGAAGATAGATATACCATGACAAAAGTCGACGTCATCATGGTAGATTGTGAAGGTCTGGTTCTCTCGTTGATATCACCAGAAAATCCATCTTCTTTCTGGATGTCCATAATTTCGACATGACACTGATGGAGTTAACAAATGCAAGCTACAATGAATAAAAATTGATGGGGTCTGCCTTTCGTCTTCTCTCAATACTTTCTCACCTAAATTCATTCCTTTCATTTCATGTAACATTCATTCATTTCATGTAGCAAATTGAATGGTTTTCTCTAATTAAGTATCAAAACATTGATGAGATGTAACCCATAATGTGAAGATAGATATACCATGACAAAAGTCGACGTCATCATGGTAGATTGTGAAGGTCTGGTTCTCTCGTTGATATCACCAGAAAATCCATCTTCTTTCTGGATGTCCATAATTTCGACATGACACTGATGGAGTTAACAAATGCAAGCGGCAATTTTATATAGACCCGTTCTTGGTTAATAATTGACCACTAGCTAGATTAAGAAATGCAAGCGACAACTTTATGTGAAGCTGTTCTTGGATACGAATTAACCACTAGCAGTTAGATGACAATCCTAAACCTAAGTCGAGCAGAGTTTAAACATGTGTGAAACATATTAAACACATGCCACAATAACGCAACATTAAAAGAGTGGTGAAAAACGATGCCGGCGTACTGACAAGAAGTCATATTACCCCACCGACAAATATACTGACTGCATATTTTTTAAAACATCATAAGAACCACAAGTGACTCTTGTGATGATTTTTATCTCAGCCACGCTTTTATTGTGACTGTTCATGTGGATATATTGAATGACATGACCACACGGCCCCTAACTCCAACTTGGGCGGTATTGGCATTTCAGAGCGATGACGTAATAGCCCTGTAACACTGACTATGCTATAAAGAATATACACTAGAGTTCAAAACAGACATTACAGAGACTTCATTGCAGAAGTATTGGAAGTTTGAAGTTTCGTTTTGCTCAACTAGTATCCAACCACAAAGTGTAAAAAACTTGAGCTCTCTAGACTCAAGTGTGAAGAAGATATCGAAGCATAATTACCCCTACGCCCATTCCTTGTTTGTTTTTGTGTTACTCAGAGAGCATTGGAAGAAGGCATCAAGCGACCTTACTCATCACCGTAGACGTCAATAACCGGTTCCAAAAAAGCCATGCTGTCATGGTCTTAAATACACACATCAAGCAAAAGCTAACAGGGTAACAATATACCGCTGGAAAATTACAACTAAAATTCCAGAGAAGAAATGCTTCCGCGATGATAATAACGATATAGTAACAACAACACTGAAGATAATCGGAATCGGATTGCTTCATCTGAACGATCCGTACAACTCAGTATGTGTTCAGTTTCATTGCGTTAGGATCGGGGAGAAATAAAATATTAGAACTTAATCACCCTTACCCCTATTTCGGCTTCATATTTCTCATGCTCTGGTGGCGTTAAACATGGTTATGCTGCATCTCTACAGTGCATATTAGATGGTTACACCAGATCTAAAATTAACGAAGGGACAATTATCTTTCAGAAATACAATCAGGCAGAATGCAAAAAGAGTTTCTGCAACTGTAAAACAAAAAATCGAGTCACATTTCTAAAATAATAGAGAAAAAATGTACCCTTCAAGTTATGACGTCATCATGACGTCAAAAACGTAAAAAGCGTAACTTGGATTACTTTATCTAATAGAACATTATTCAGAGGTCAGGTATGGGAAGTTACAGAAAGTTTAGTGTAAGAATAAAAAAGATATACGTTCATAAATACCTCTACCCCCATCTTAATTTTGCCTTGTTCAGACTGCGGTGAAGAAATGCATGATGTGACCGTAGGCACCACCGTAGATGCCTACATCAGGTCCAGATCTGATCAACATATGATACTCGTTCATAAACAGTGGTCAAACTAAATCTACGCGGGGGATGCAACGAAAACCTTATTAGACCCCTTTTTGTGATTTGGCTCCCGGACTATATCAGGCCTTGTAACAACTAAAACACCTAGCCAAACTTATTATCTCTGAATACACCTTAGAGACTCGCAAAATAATTGGACAATACCTTAGCCCTAAATCTGGACTACGATAACTCAAGAAAATAATACAGACATCCACCAGGACAAATCTATTCACAGCTTGAAACACTACAAAATACAGATCCAAAACATTCTAGAAGCTAGTCGATGTACTCACTGAAAAGAACAATGATTTGTATAAACCAGACGAACTCTCTTCAAAACTTCATGAACACTTACAAACTTAAATACCCAATCATGGTCAGATGACAAGGATAGTCCACCTATTTTAGATGGAATTAAATCCTACGCCTCTACACAGCTGAACCAATCTTCTAAAAATAAAGGAATAATGCAAGTAATATCCAAATAAAGAAAAACCATCAATCTGTTGGACTGGATCAGATAGCAACTGAGGTTATTAAATACAGCAACGACACCCTAATCAACTAATTGACTCTATCGTAGATAGTGGTATATTACCTAGACAGTGGTCTGATAGCTACATCAATTTTATCCATAAAAAGGGTTCTGACCTTGAGCCAGGAAACAGTAGAGGACTTTCACTACTCAGCTGCCGAGGTAATCTTTTCTCTTTCTCTGCTACTCTAAACACAATGCTCACTTACTTACTTGAAAGATACCGTACTATTATTATATAAGATCATCGGTCTGAATTACGAAAGGATCTTGAAACTACGGATAACATATTTATTATAAAATACTGATTAACAAATACCTGTCATAAAAAAACAACAACTATTCCTATGTTTCAAAAATCATTTGATACTATTTGGCATTCCGGCATACAATCAAAACTACTCCGGAGTTACAGTTACAAGTGTTAAAAGTTACCAGTATAGGAAGAACTTCCCAGCTGCTGCAGGTGTTAAACAAGATAATTAAACTTAGCCCAACGATTTTCAACTTATTCATTAATTACTTGTCCTTCCCAGACACATGCACCCCAGCAGTTTTTGATGAAAAAATCTGTCCCTTCTTTATCTGAATACCTTGTCCTTTTACCTGAAACACAGGTCGGACTACAAACTAGCTTAGCCACAGTAGTAGTCATTGAGCAACCTAGACAAATTTTCACCCGGATGTAACTATGACGTCACAACTTGATGGTTTGTAACGATGAATTTGATTGGTTGAATTGTAAGTGTGAGGATGAATTTGATTGGTTGAGGTGTGGGCCATGTTGTAAAGCAAGATGGCGGCGTGGTTCGGGTATGTTCGGGTATGTTCGGGTTGTCGGCCATGTTGTAAAGCAAGATGGCGGTGTGGTTCGGGGATGTTCGGGCATGTTCGGGTTGTCGGGCATGTTGTAAAGCAAGATGGTGGCTGTGGGCCATGTTGTAAAGCAAGATGGGGGAGTGGTTCGGACATGTTCGGGCATGTTCGGGTTGTCGGCCATGTTGTAAAGCAAGATGGCGGCGTGAAAAGTTCCGGCAAAAAAAAATGTATTCATGCGCGGTGATGCGGTTTGGCCGTGGTTTTGGCGGTGATTCGGTCTCGGGAAAAAGCTTCCGCGGAGAAAAAGTAGTCCCTAGATAAAATGGTCCGATGGGGTTGAGTGAGGTATCAAAGTGAAGCTTAGGTGAAGGCCTTCTGCGCATGCGCGGCGGCCGAAGGGTATGAAAATAGCCTTTTTGGAGCTATGGGAGCCCCTAGTTGACCGATGGGGTCGAGTGAGGTATCAAAGTGAAGCATTCATGAAGGGTCATCTGATGGGCTGGGCGCGGGGTTGAACTATCGGCATTCTGCGCATGCGCGGAGGCCCAAGGGCATGGAAATAGACGTTTTGGAGCTAGGGAAGCCCCTAATGGACCAATGGGGTCGAGTGAGGTATCGATGTGAAGCATTCGTGAAGGGGCATCTGATGGGCTGGGTGTGGGGTTGAAATATCGGCATTCTGCGCATGCGCGGTGGCCCAAGGGTATTGAAATAGCGGTTTTGGAGCTAGGGGAGTCCCTAATGGGCCAATGGAGTCGTAGGAGGTATCAAAGTGAAGCATTCGTGAAGGGGCATCTGATGGACTGGGCGTGGGTTGAAATATCGGCATTCTGCGCATGCGCGGTGACCCAAGGGTATGGAAATAGACGTTTTGGAGCTAGGGCCCCAAGGGTATGGAAATAGACGTTTTGGAGCTAGGGCAGTCCCTAACGGTCCAATGGGGTCGAGTGAGGTATCAAAGTGAAGCATTCGTGAAGGGGCATCTGATGGACTGGGTGTGGGGTTGACATATCGGCCTTCTGCGCATGCGCGGTGGCCCAAGGGCATGAAAATAGCCTTTTTGGAGCTAGGGGAGCCCCTAATGGTCCAATGGAATCGAGTGAGGTATCAAAGTGAAGCATTCATGAAGGAGCATCTGATGGACTGGGTGTGGGGTTGAATTAGGGTCATTCTGCGCATGCGCGGTGGCCCAAGGGTATGAAAATAGACGTTTTGGCATCTAGGGAGCCCCTAATGGTCGAATGGGGTCGAGTG